>BTHU01000023.1:28402682-28500673 GCA_036184795.1 Tokudaia tokunoshimensis | reverse complement strand
GGGGCGGTGCTGAGTGTGCAGCCTTCTGGAGCTTGTAGTCTCCGAGGGGCAATGTCGCGGTACCGGAAAGTAGTCATTATTAACCAACAAGAAAAGTTTTAAAATCTTCCAGAGTTTGAGAAGGAATAGAACCAGAGACACTTTTTTGTGGTTTTGCTTTTGTTGCTGTTCTTCAGAATTGTGCAAGTATAATTTGGGATTTAGAGACTCTTTTAACTTCACTATTTTCGATGCAGTCTCAGAATTTGAGACATTGGACATTTGCCCAGAATACAGCCTCTCTACCAGCGTTCTCACCAAGCTTTAACTGTCCAGAGTTCCTTTGGGCTGGAGGCCTAATAACCTTTGTTCAACTGCTCTGGCTTCAAGTACAGCTCTCCACCTTAGTTTAAGATTAATTCATGTTGAAAATTTCTTGCTTTTCCAACCATATGTTTTGCTAGTTAAAAATATCATGAACTGCCGGGCAGTGGTGGCGCATGCCTTTAATCCCAGCACTTGGGAGGCAGAGACAGGCAGATTTCTGAGTTCGAGGCCAGCCTGGTCTACAGAGTGAGTTCCAGGACAGCCAGGGCTATAAGAGAAATCCTATCAATATACATACATACATAGATACACACACACACACACACACAGCCAGACTGTACATACAATCATCTCTCATCTTCTAAAAGGAAAACTATCTCAGCAAAACTTAGAATAAATACATTAGTAGTGCAATTCTCCCTGGCTTTGAGTGACAAAATGCACCACAGTTAAATTATAGTACAATAAAATAACAGGTAGCTACCGAAATTACAAACATCTTTTAACGACTTATTTCATTTATTTCATGTATATAAGTGCACTGTAGCTGTCTTCAGACACACTAGAAGAGGGCATAGGATCCCATTACTGATGGTTGTGAGCCAGCCACCATGTTGTTGCTAGGAATTGAACTCAGGACCCCTGGAAGAGCAGTCAGTGCTCTTAACCACTGAGCCACCTCTCCAGCCCAAACATTTTTTTTTTTTGGACTTAGGAAGAAGATCTCATTTACACAGAACAGCATGTACATACGTTTATTACAGATGTCAGAGAATTTCTCCTTAACCCGGTGTGGTGGTGCAAGCTTTTAAGACCCCCCCCCCCCCACTCAAGCCGGGCGGTGGTGGCGCACGCCTTTAATCCCAGCACTTGGGAGGCAGAGGCAGGAGGATTTCTGAGTTCGAGGCCAGCCTGGTCTACAAAGTGAGTTCCAGGACAGCCAGGGCTACACAGAGAAACCCTGTCTCGAAAAAAAAAAAAAAAAAAAGACCCCCCCCACTCAGGCGAGTGAGGCAGATGCATCTCTGTGAGTTTGAGGCTAGTCTGGCCTTCTTAATGAGTTTCAGGCCCAACCAGTATTGCATAGTAAGACCCTGTCTCAAAACAAAACAAAACAAAACAAAAAGAAAGAAAGAAAGGAAATAAACCTGGCATTGGTGTGCAACGGGGCAGCTGACTACATAGAGAAACCCAATTTCAAAAAACCAAAAGAAAAAAAAAGGAAGAAAGAAAAGAAATTACTCCTTGATGTGTTAATTCTTTTCCTGAGTCACCAGTCAGGAAAAGATTTGAAATTATGGTTACTTCTGATTATTGAGTATGCCAACTAGGCGTGCCTGTAATCCCAACTTTGGGGAAGTCAAAATTACAACTAGAAAGGAGACTCTTCCGTACATAGTTACAACAAGGCCAGGCAGGGTAGTGCGTTCAAGACTAGTCATGTCTAATATCTACATACCAAGTTCCAGGCCAACCAAAGGTGTAACAGTGAAACCCTCAAGAAAGAATACATTGTAGCATAAATGATAAAGTAACTTGAGACCTGAGCTCAAAAAAAAGAGGGAGTGGGATACAATGTAGCAGAAATGGTAAAAGTAACTTCTTGAGACCTGGGATCAAAAAAAAAAAAAAGATACACTGTAGCAGAAATGATAATGTAATTTGTAAAACTATACAAAAAAAGAGCTTTTGCCAGGTCACACACACCCTTCATGAATCAAAGCAACTTGTTTTGATATTTTTTTTTGTTTGAGACAGGAGATTCTGTGTGTAGCTCTGTCTCGAAACTCCCTAGACCAGGCTGACCTAGGACTCACAAAGATCTGCCTTCCTCTGCCACCTAAATGCTGAGATTGAAGGCATTTGCCACTTGGCTCCTTTTTTTAGTTTTGAAATTATAATTTGATTACAAAAATCTCCCTTCCCTTTCCTTCCTTCAAACCTTCCCAAATACCCTATGCTGCTCTCCTTCAAATTCATGGGGTTTCTCTCTCTCTCTCTCTCTCTCTCTCTCTCTCTCTCTCTCTCACACACACACACACACACACACACACACACACACACACACACACACACACACACACACAAATAGCTGAAGCTGGCCTTGGACTACTTGCTAATGTATTCTATTAAGAGCTCAGATTCCAGGCCTAACATATTCAGATCTTTGTTTCTGAGTCTTTAAGGGGCTCTCTATACAGTCTTCATAGATTGTTTTCACCTTTGTTCCAGGAAGTATCTGTTTAAAGCACTGTGCCTGTAAATTTGCTTGACAATAGGGTAAAGGCCATGCAAACCACAGCTGCTCCCCCTCCCCCCTCCCCATGCCGGAATTCTCCTAGGGCTCACAGTAGGCTGAAGCTCTGACCTTGGTAAGTGGTCCATTTATTCCAAGGACCTTATTTACCTTATTTATTATTTGTATTGTTTTTCTTTGGGGAAGGGAGCTGAAGAGGTGGCTCCGCTGTTGAGAGAGCTGAGGCTCTTGTAGAGGACTGGAGTAAGGTTCCCAGCACCTACGTCATGCAGCTCACAACTACCTGTAACTAAACTTCCAGGGCATCACACACCCTCTTTCGACCTGCAAAGGCATCTGCATGTATGTGCACATGCTAACTACAGGCACATACACACATGCACACTTAAGTACACATAAAAAAAGTTTTAATCATGATCAAAATAAATCTTGAATTTTTCTTTTCTTTTCTTGTCCCTAATGGTGAGGATAGAACCAAGAAGGACTTCTGCATGCCAGCCAGGGCTCTACCACTGAGCCATGGTCCAGGCCTATTCAGAAACTTATTACAACCTTGCACATGTGGCATGAAACCGTTCCTGTGACTAGAAACCCAGTTCTGAACTTTCAGATGTTCTAGCCATCATTTTTGTGAATCATGAAGTGCTCTAGACAGACTCACCACTACTGCAGAGGGAGAATTCAGCTGCTATTGCAGCAGATATCCAGGAAGTGGAAACCCTCAGACCTCATAGCTGGAGGCAAGACTATTAAGAGATTTAGACTATGATATTCTTCTGTTGGTTTTATTTAAATTGTTAACTTTTGAGGATATTTTTGAATGCATAGCATCTCCTCCTATAGTCCAGGCTAGCTTGAACTGGCAATACTTCTACCTCCCCCTCCCAAGTGCCATGATTATAGCCATGAGCCACATCACACCTCCATACCTAACCTTTGTTTCGGTTTCCTTTTTCTTTCTTTCTGGCTGACTAGCTTGGAACTCAACATGTAAACCAGGCTGGCCTCAAACTCATAGAGATCAACTTGCCTCTGCCTCCCAAGCACTGTTTTTAAAGGTGTGCACCTCCATACCCAGCCAGCTAGTTTTAAACTTCTTATCAAATTGCATCAGGCTAGCTGTGTGGGTTTGTACACACACACACACACACACACACACACACACACACACACACACACACAGAGAGAGAGAGAGAGAGAGAGAGAGAGAGAGAGAGAGAGAGAGAGATTTCTATTATGTGATACACATTGATAATAAGGAACCATTCTGTTTTGTTTTGGTTTTGTTTCCTTTATATGTCAGATCTGAGGGCTTGGGTAATTGATATCTGCCCAGAGAAAAGGGTAACTTGGATTTCCCCTCCAGGAAGCCCAAATCCCAGGCAGAGTGTCCTAATTGCTCATGTTACAAATTCTGGACTTCTGTGATAGTGAGGGCAAGGACGGGGCATGGGATGTATATGTTCTCAATACCTACAAAATGCCAGACATGGAGAAAGCTCTCATCACATCACATACTTGCTGAGAAAAGGGGGCGGAGAAGATCCCCTGTACTCAGGCATGGTGATTCATGTCTTCAGTACTAGTCCTCTGGAGGCAGAAGCCAGAGCATTGCCCAAAATTTAAGGGCAGTCTGGTCTTCAAAGTAAGACTGTCTCAAAGAAGAGGAGGAGGAGGAGGAGGAGGAGCTGCTGAGATGACTCAGTTGATAGAGTGCTTGCTAGGCAAACACACAAATACAAGGACCCGAGTTTGATCCCCAACATCCACATGAAGAACCAGGCTTGGGCTAAAAACATTTGCTGTTGAAATAGAGGAATTGTGCTGGGCATCCAGCTCACAATCATCCATAACTCCAGTTCCAGGGGACATGATGCTCTCTCCTGTCCTCCAAGGGCACGGGCCACTCATGTGGTACACATATATACACACAGGCAAAACACTCCTGTATATATAAGCTACATTTAAATAAAGCAAGCCAGGCTTTACAGCACATGCCTGTAAACCAGTGATGGAGGAGGAGACTGGTGAATCCTGGGGTTTGTTGGCTAAGCAGCCCAGCCCAGCCTTATCAGTGACTCCCATGTTCTAGTGAGAGACCCTGACTCAAACAACAAGATGAGAGTGCCTAAAGAAGAATGGCACCCCAAAGTTGTCCTCTGGTCTACAAACATATACACACATGTACACACCCCTCACGCATATGGGAAAGAGAGATAGACTCCCCTAAATCAGTAAGATTCAATGGTAATATGTTTTCTATTTTTTTTTTTAAAAGATTTACTTATTTCATGTATGTGGGTATACTGTCACTGTCTTCAGACACACCAGAAGAGGATTTTGGATTCCATTACAGATGGCTGTGAGCCACCATGTGGTTGCTGGTAATTGAACTCAGGACCTCTGGAAGAGCAGTTAGTGCTCTTAACCGCTGAGTCATCTCTCCAGCCTGGTAATATATTTTCTAAATCTATTCAGATGAGGGCCAGAACGTAGGTAGGTTCCTCAAGTCCCTTTCCTTGGACTTCTTGGTTTGTTTTGGGCAGTGATGTTCCTCTGTATCACTGGGAGGACTCCAGGCAGCCAGAGTTCCAAGCTCACCATAGGATGATGTTGGTAGCAGCACTGTGTTTACATTCATCAATTGAACACCCACTGAGCACCTCTCACATCTGAGTGACTGAGTGGGCACTAGGCATAGCCTTCTTTAGAATAAGGAGTTCTCAACCCAAGCATGAGGGTGCCTACCTGTAATCCTAGCACGGGAGGTTGGGGAAAGAGAGAAAGGAGGATTAGGAGTTCAAGTTTATCCTTCTGTATCACATGTTCAAGACCCTCTTGACCTTTGTGAGAGTCTGCTTTAAAAAAAAAAGAAGAGGAAAAACAATGAGATAAAAGGGCCTGCCATGCCAGCTTGGTGACCTAAAGTCTATCCCTGGAACCTGTGATGGAATGACTGAACTGACTTCTAAAAGGTGCCCTCTAACCTCCATATTTCCATAGTGGCACACACACACACACACACACACACACACACACACAATGTAGTAAGTAATCTCTCACTAAGCCTGTAATCCCAGTATTTGGGAGATTTAGGCAGGATTGTCTCGAGTACAAAGTGAGCCTGGGTTCTATAAAGAGATCCTGTAGTTGAAAGAGAGAGATGGAGGAGAGGCAAGAAATAAAAAGAGAGAGGAAAAGGCTAGTATACTGTAACCCCAGCACTTGTAAGGAGGATCAGAAAAGAAGTCCAAGGCCAGCCTGAGCTGCATTTAAAAAAGACAATGGAGAAAAAATCCCCACAAACTGCTAATGGACTTAGGTTTGAATGAAAATCGGTATATACAGCTCAGGGTGTGTGGTAACACACATCTCTAATCCCAGCACTCAGGAAGTAAAGACAGCCACAAGCTTTAGGCCAACCTGATCTACATAGTAATTCTCTGTCTCACAACACAAAGCAAAGAAACAAAAAGAATAATTCACTCCTGTGCAGGAATTTCTAGAAACAAGTATTATCAATGGAACTGTAGGAGGAAAGAAGAGGGTGGACTAATTAAAACTGCTAAGTTTGGGGAATCAAGTGTAGCTCTGTGGTAGTGTTTTTGTTTAGCATATTGAGAATCTTTGGTTCACTCTAGCACTGGGTAGGGAGGCTCAGACCTCTCTGAAGGAAGTGCTGTTAATGCTGAATCTCTAGAGGCACCAGAACCTTCGATCTGGGGAAAGCTACAAATAGCAACTAACCCCTACAGAAGCCAGGTGAAGACCATTGCCCATATGCTCACGAAAACCCAGAAAGGAACTCCTGGCCTTCTTCCTGCCTTCTCATTTCTCTCTAGTGTCTCCTGATGTCACAGCTTCCCTGGGAAAAAGCCAGCAAGTAAGACAGAGTTAGATCTGAATCCCAACCTGGCTTTACAGAGTAGCACACGGAAGCTGCTGGCTTTTGAAGCTGTTGGGATCCTGATAAGGTGACAAATTCCCATAACCCCAGTTCTTAAGAAGCTAAGGCAAGAGGATTAAAAGTTCCAGGCCAGCTTGGGCTGTGTAGTGAGTTCCAGGCCAGGCCAGGCCAGGCCAGGCCAGACTCAGCTGCAAAGTAAAACCCTATCTTGAATTAAAAAAAAAAAAATTAAGAACCAGGAGCAGCCACCATTCCTGGTTACTTACCAAGGTGTCCTAGAGGCAGGCCCCCATCGAGCCACCAAAGCCTAATGGCTGGACCTTGTGGTAACCTGGGCAGGCATCTCAGAGAAGGAGTCTGAGTGGCCCAAAGGACAGAGGGACATACTTACAGTGCCATCATCAATGCTGTTACAATAATTCCTTGATAATACTGACTAACCAGTCCGTTTTCAAACTTATTGTCTCTAGATTCTCTAGAGTGTTTTATATACAGAGAGAAAGCATATATATATATATACTTACATATTGAGACTCATAACTGGTTTTTTTAATTTATTGAGATGTGAGATTTACATAATGTAAAATTAACCATTTTAGGAACAATTCAGTGCCTTTAGTATATTCAAAATTTATGTCACTACCACCTCTAACTAGTCCCAGAACATTTCCATCATTCTAAAATAAAAATCCATTAAGCAGTTTCTCCCACTCCCCTTCCCCCCCCAGCCCCCCCCCCCCCAGTCCTTGGCAACCACCAATCTGCATTCTGTCTCTATGGATTTACAGAGTCTGAATATTTCATAGAAATGGAATCATGCAATATGTGACTTTTTGTGTCTGGTTTCTTTCACTTAGCATAATGTTTTTCAGATATACAGATATAACATTGATGATACTGGAAAGGCAGCCAGCAGCAACTGTGACATTTTCTAATCTCTAATATTATTAAACCTAGCTCTCTCCATCTCTCTTTGCTTTCCTGATAAGGCTTTCTGTCCTTCACCCACTGAGGCTAATTTTGGCTTATTTTCATTAATGCATTTCTACTATCCTTTTTATTTTATTTTCTACTTTTTTTTTTTGCTCTGTCATGAAACTGATTTATTGCTGATCCCTATTATGAAACTATAACAAGTAAAAGAATTGCAGATACAGTAAGACATGATCATCTATAAGCTTCTCAAAAGACAGCCATTATTAACACTTTGCAGCATTACTCTTTGTCCTTATACACACCAGCAAATAGCACACATATATGAATATGTCTTTTTTACTGCAGAATTTACTATTCTAACCATTTAGAAAAAGGACCTCACAATGCACCTCTCCCTCCCATTAATGAATAAATATGAGCATCAAAAGACCCCTGGTTTCTGTAGGTAGGAAACCTGCAAGCATTTTCTGTGTCCTGATGAGAAACAGCCACCACCTGTGTTTGGGTCCCAGCAATCATGTGCACATAATGGAGAATCACTCAGCCATTTAAAAAAGAATAAAAATATGTTGTCTGCAGGAAAATATATTGAACTGGAAATTCTCATCTTAATGGAAATATACTAGACCCAAACAGATCTCTTGTGTTTTCTCCTATATGCAGATCTTATATTTTATTTATGTATTTAATTCAATATGTAGCCCAGGTTGGCTTCAAATGAGGTCCACTTAGCCTCCTGAATGCTTAGATTACAGGTTTGAGCCATCACAGTCAGCATATTACACATATGGACACACATGTACATATATATACTTGCTTGCATTATGTGCATGTATAATCATTTATATATTTGTGACAGGAAAGTAAAGGCAACGTCTTTGGAAAAAGAGAAATAATGGGAGAGGAAAGGGAAGAAAGAGAGAGATGAATGTGATCAAAATGCAGAACATACTTATGAAAATGTATCATTCATAGTTTTATAATCACATTTATTTATTTATTCATTTATTCGTGGGTGGAGAGCACTCTTGTGGAAGTCAGAAGAAAACTTTCAGGAGTTGCTTCTCTCCCTCACCATGTGGGTGCCAGGGACTAGCCTCAGGTCATCAGGCTTAGCCACAAGCACCTTTAAGCCCTGGACCATCTTGGCCATCTTGTTTTCCTTTCCTTTTTGTAAAACAGCTTTAAAAAAAAAATTGAAGTGATAATAAGGCCAGCTTCAACCTCCTTCAGTTTCTTCTGAGACGAGGTCTTACTCAGTAGCTCAAGCTGACCTGGAACTCACTATGTAGCTCAGGACAGCCTCAAAGCACTCTGCGTCAGGGTCCCCCGGGCTGAGGCTACAGGCTTGAGCTTCTATGCCTCGGTAAATGTATGTTTATGAGACCCGTAAGTATGTATAATGAATACATACCAATAGAAAAATAAGGGAAAATCTAAAGGCAAAATTTTTGAGCTGGAGCAAGCCTTGAACTCTGGCTGTTAGTTTCCAGGAAATGGCACTGGCAAAATTATTCAGTGAGCTACAGTTTGAATATACACCTAGTAATATCTACATGAAAGTTGAAACCTTCAATCTCTTCCATATATAAAGCTCCTTCCTCCTAAATTATTCTTTTAAAAAAAATGAGACTGGGTCTCATGTAGCCCAGTTGTTATCTTGATTTGTTTTTTAGACAGGATCTCCTATAACCCTGGTGTCATGTAGCCCAGGTTGCCCTCAAGCTCACAATGTAGCTATGATGATCAATATTGATTGCCAATATGGCAAGATCTCGAATCATCCATGAGGGAGCTTCTAGGCACACCTGAAAGGGGTTTTCTTGATTGCCTTAATTGACATGAGAAGACCCACCCTAACTGTGGAGGGTGCTCTCCTTCATCGACCCACATTTAATATGGTCTGAGGCAGAGGATGCTTTGTTTTTTTTTGTTTTTTTGCTTACTTGCCCTCTCATCTTGCTGCCCAGTTCATCTGTCCTGTTGGCCTTTTTACTGGTGAATTCTTCTACCCTGTTCACGTCTTGCTAGCATGATTATCTGTCCTGTTTCTGCTTCTGTCTCTGTTGCTGCCACTCTCTACTGTCGTTGGAACTCAGCTTGTTAGGCTTTGCAATATGAACTAAAGACCAGGGGCCTTTCCTCAGCACCAGACTGGAATCACTAAGGCAATAGATTGTGTCTCTTCAGTGTGAAGACCACTAGTGTTGGATTACCTAGACCATGTTATGTAAGCCAATGTAATACCCATCCCTATTTAAAAACAATGTTTTTAGTGGGTATAGGTGTCTTGCCAGCATGTGTATCTATGCACTATGAGTCAGATCTCCTGGGACTGGAGATATGGATGGTTATGAGGCCCCATGTGGATGCTGGGAATCAAAACTAGGATTCTTTTTCTTTTCTTTTCTTTTCTTTTTGTTTTCTGAGAGTTTCTCTGTATAGCCCTGACTGTCCTGGAACTCACTTTGTAGACCAGGCTGGTCTCAAACTCAGAAATCCACCTGCCTCTGCCTCCCAAGTGCTGGGATTAAAGGCATGCGCCACTACTGCCCAGTTCTTAAGTATCCCTCCAGTCCACCCCGCAATATATACAATATATACTTATTCTATCAGTTCTGTTGCTTCAGAGCAGCATTTCTCTCAACATGTGGGTTGCCACCCTGTTGGCAAACCTCTATCTCTAAAACTATATACATTACATTACAATTCATATCCATAGCAAAATTACAGTTATGAAGTAGCAACAAAAAAATTTTATGGTTGGGGGATCACCACAACATGAGGAACTGTATTAAAGGGTCACAGCATTAGGATGGTTGAGAACCACTGCTCTAGAGAAACCCTCAGTAATATAGTACCCAAGGGTGACCTTGGGTTTCTAATCCGCCTGGCTCCACGGGACTCTGGAACCTCGCTGGAAAAGACCTCCCACTGTGATCCTGACCACACCTAGGCTGTTAAGGTGGATGACATCAGAACGTGAATATACCACTCCCATGTTAAGCCTGCCAGGAGAAAGACCTTCCAGCAGTTGAGGTCCCACAGGAACAATGGAAGGTCACACCACACCCTGTTGATCCACTGAAACTGCCACTCCCATGCTCTTGATCCTTGTTGCCTGTTACTTACTCTTTGCTGCACCAGTCACTAGCCCCCTTACTATCTGGGTGCCCCCAGGGTGCAATGCAACAACCTTGTCATCAAGTTCACAATGGCTGGCAAGAAGGATGATTGGATTGCCAGTTCTTAATTCCTCTCTCCCCGGACTTAACACAGAACTGTTACTGGACAGGGACTCTGTATTGGAAATAAGGTACCCCCAGCCTATTTCTACCTCTGCAAAGCAACCACACTGTAACCCCTACTGTTGCAAGATACATGCTGTCCCCAGAGAATGCTTGGTGGACTTGAACCTTAGGGCTTACCCCATGCATTTATGGCCTGGTTTGTAAATATGACTGATGATTTTTGTGTTCTAGTACAGCTTATACCTAGAATGACTTATTACTCTGGGGAGGATGTCATCAACCAGCTAGCACCTCCAAACAATCAGGTTAAAATGGTGGCCATTTCCGCTGTGTTACTAGGTTCTCTCCTTGACATAGGGCTGGCTGGAGCTGCTAGCATTGAGGCCTCAGAAACATCTTAAGGATTTGAGATGGCCCATTACTGAAAGGCAGGTGTCTTAGTTAGGGTTTTACTGCTGTGAACAGACATCATGACCAAAGCAAGTCTTAAAAAGAACATTTAATTGGGGCTAGCTTACAGGTTCAGAGGTTTGGTCAATTATCATCAAAGCGGGAGCAAGGCAGCATAGAGGTAGGCATGGTACAGGAGGAGTTGAGAGTTCCACATCTTCATCTGAAGGCTGCTAGCAGAATACTGAGTTCCAGGCAACTAAGATGAGGGTCTTAAGCCCATGTCCATAGTGACATACATAAAACAAGGTCACACCTCCTGATAGTGCCACTCCCTGGACCAAGCATATAGAAACCATTACAAAGGGAATGAGAAGGCTAGGTTGATTCCATGACAGGCTTCAAATTGGCAGTTAAGGAGACTAGGCCTAAATCTCTGTTTCCTTTTTTTTTTTTTTTTTTTTTTTTGGTTTTTCGAGACAGGGTTTCTCTGTGTAGCCCTGGCTGTCCTGGAACTCACTCTGTAGACCAGGCTGGCCTCGAACTCAGAAATCCTCCTGCCTCTGCCTCCCAAGTGCTGGGATTAAAGGCGTGCGCCACCATCGCCCGGCTACTTAATTGTTTAGAAGACTGAGGTTCAGTTTCCAGCACCCACATGGTAGCTCATAATCATCTGTAACTCCAGTTCCAGAGAACTCATTGCCATCTTCTGACTTTCTTGGATACAAGGCACACATGTGGTGCAGATATGCGCACACAGGCAAAACACATAAAATTGCATTTTAGGCTAGGCTGGGCTAAAGAGTTAAATCCTGTCTAAAAGGGAAAAAATAGATTTCTTTAAAAAAATCAAAATGATACACGTAGTTTTAGAAGTCAAATCATACAAAGCTTTTAAAACAAGAGCTCCTGTAACATTGTCTTCCTTGGAATTCCCAGCCCACTGGAGCCATTTCAACTCTCAGCTTCTGCGTCTCACCCTTGGCTTCCCTCTGGATTGCAGCAGTCAGCAAGTGGCCTACTCCAACATCATGTAGCTGTAAATGTGGAGGGCAGAAGCAGCCTGCAGACTCCCTGAGCCTTTCTAGGCTTCAGAACCACAGAAAATCTTGCCTGCTGTAGCTGGCTCTGTTTTTTAAATAGAAATGAAAAAAAAACATTTTATTTTTCTTTCTTCTTTTTTTGGTTGGTGACCCCATCCCCCTCTACCTGTTTTCAATCATGGGGCTTTACACCTTCTCTTCTCCCTTTACTGCCATATTTTGGGGGTTTGTAAGTGGAGATAAATGCATACACTTACCTTTTTGTTTTGGAGTAGAGAGTTTGCCTGGCATGTACCAAGGCCTTGGGTATAGTTTCCTAATAACGATATTTCAAAATCAACCTCTCCTTTAAAAAATGGAATTATGTGTATGTCTGTTAGTCATTCCTGTGTGGGTGACTGAAGAAGCCAGAAGAGGATGTTGGATTGCCTGGAACTAGACTTCCAGGTGGTTGTGAGCTGCCTAACTTGGGTGCTAGGAACAAAACTTTCATTTTCTGGAAGAGCAGCAAATGTTCTCAACTGCCGACCCTCCTCTCCAGGCCCCTCACCCCTTTGGATTGTGAGCCTAGCCTTTAATGGCTGAGCCATCTCTCCAGCCCACCCCTTTTTTAAAAAAGAATTATTTTTATGCATATGAGTACACTGTTGCTGTCTTCAGCACACCAGAAGTGGGCATCAGATCCCATTACGGATGGTTGTGAGCCACCATGTGGTTGCTGAATTGAACTCAAGACCTCTGGAAGAGAAGTCAGTGCTCTTATCCGCTGAGCCATCTCTCCAGCCTCCACCCCACCCCTTTTAAACATGGTTTCTGGGATCTGAACTCAGGTCCTTTAACGGCTTTTTGTTTTTTCAAGATAGGGGGTTTCTCTTTGTAGTTCTGGCTGCCCTGGAACTTGCTCTGTAGCTCAGGCTGGTCTTGAACTCCAAGAGATTCACCTGTCTCTGCCTCCAGAGTGCTGAGATTAAAGGTGAGTGACATCACTGCCTGGCTCTTTTCACGGCTTTCCCATTGGATCATGTCTTTAGCTCCAACAAACTCCTTTGAAAATAGAACCAAGTATGAGTGGGAGGGGAGGGCTGGGGATGGATTTGAAGAAACACTGTACACATATACAAAATTATCAAAGGAGAAAATATTCTAAAACAAAAAGAAAACAGACGTGCCATCTACTGCATGAAATGTTTTGGTGGCTCTGAGGGTTGAACCCAGCACCTTGTACATGCCTACACAAGTGCCCTACTATTTATTGGCTTAAATCTTTAGTCTGCAGAGGCCTCTTAAAATAGGTTCTTTTATGTGTTGAATGGATCTTAGGAACCATGTGACTCAACCAACTCATTTGATTGATATAGGGGACACTGGTATCCTGTTCAAGGGTTTCTCGTCTTATTACTTAAGTCTTTTTTCAGCCCATGTTCTATCCTGGTTGCCCACAAGAATAACTTATGGAGCTTTTGACAATGTAGACCTCCATGCCTACACATGTGGCCAGTTTCTTTGGTACTTCTGCAGAGGGCCCTGCAAGCTAATAATGCCCAGGTGGTTTCTATTGTGCAGCCACCAAGCACAACCAACTACATCTAGATTTACTGGCTGCTTTGTTTTCCTGAGACGTGGCCTATCTATACAGCCCTGACTGTCCTGGAACTCACTCTGTAGACCAGGTTGGCCTTAAACTCAGAAATCCACCTGCCTCTGCTTCCCAAGTGCTGGGATAAAAGGTATGCATCACTACACCTGGCCTACATTTATTATTTTTATTTATTTTACTTTTATTTATGCATATGAATGCTCTATCTGCATATACACCTGCATGCCAGAAGAGGGCATCAGATTTCATTATAGATGGTTGTGAGCCACCATGTGGTTGCTGGGAATTGAACTCAGGACCTCTGGAAGAGCAGTCAGTGCTTTTAACTGCTCAGTCACCTCACAAACACCCTTACATTTAAGTCTTACTATATTGTCCTCGCTGGTCTGGAAGTCATTATGAGGAGCAGGCTGCCTTCAGTGATCTGCCTGCCTCTGCCTCCAATTGCTAGAATTAAAGGTGTGCCTTATCATGTCCAGACTGAATTCTTTAAAAACTGAACAAATTTGTTTAAAAATCAATCCTCAGGGTCTGGTGAGATGGCTCAGTGGATAAAAGGGCCTTTTGTGCAGTTTGCTCCCTGGAACCCACATAGAGGTAGAAGGAGAGAACCAAGTCCTGAAAGTTATTCTCTGATTCCTCATACTTGTAGCATGGTGTTCACTTATTTACAGGAACAGTAAAAATTTAAAAAACCCTCTGGGCCTCACACATGCTAGGCAAGAACTCTACCACAGTTATACCTCCAGTCCAATATTTTAACCACAGAAAATCACCTTAATCTACATAAAACATTGTGCATACAAATTTAATGGTTGCTTTGACTCTTACAGCAAGCTTTCCTAGTTTATTGAATTTGAGTTAGGGTTTCATGTAGCCCAGGCTGGCCTTGAGTCACTATGAAGTCATGGTTATCCTGAACCTGATTTTTCTGCTTCTACCTTCCAAGTACTGAGATTCCAGGCAAGTACAACCATGCCATGGGAGTGAAAGGGAGGATATGGGGCTGAAGCAATGGCTTAGTGGTTAAGGAGCACTGGCTGCTCTTCCTTCCGGAGGACCCAGCTTCCACTAAAATAACCCACATGGCAATTCACAATGTCTGTAACTCCAGATCTAGGTGATCCAACCCCTTCTTCCAGCTTCCTCAGGCCCTGCATCCAAGTGCTGCATGGACATACATGCTCGGGCTCATTTTTCTTTCCATTCTGAAACCTTTGTTTTTTGTGTTTATTTTTCAGTAAGAATTTTAGTGTAAGCTGGGTATAATGGTGTGCTTTTTCCTCCCAACATTTGGGAGGCAAAGGCAAGCTGATTTCTTGGGTTTGATGTTAGCCTGCTCTACACACCAATCTCAAGGCCAGCTAGAGCTACACAGTGAGACCCTGTCTTTTATTTTCGAGACAGGGTTTCTCTGTATAGCCCTGGCTGTCCTGGAATACCACTGAAATCAACACAAAATGAAAGTAAGGTTGACTACCCACCATTTCTAAATACTTTTAAACAATTAATGTGTGCATGTGTTTGTGTGTGTCTGTGTCTCTGCATGTGTGTGTGTGCACGTGAGTGTGTGGGTATCTGTAGGTCTGGGCATGCCTGTGTACATGAGCAAGTGCATGCCACAGCGAGTATGGAAAGATCAGAGAACATCTTATAGCAACTGGATCTCTCCTTCCACTATGTGGTACCAGGGATGGAACTCAAGTTGTCAGGCCTGGCAGCAAGAACTTTTACCTTTAATTAGGCATCTCACCAGCCCACACTACTTTTGTTTTGTTTTTCAAGACAGGGTTTCTCTGTGTAGCCCTGGCTGTCCTGGAACTCACTCTGTAGACCAGGTTGGCCTCGAACTCAGAAATCCACCTGCCTCTGCCTCCCAAGTGCTGGCATTAAAGGCATGCCCCACCACTGCCCTGTCTTTAAAAGCCAAAAACTAAGCTGGGTATGGTGGAGTGCCTTTACTCCCAGCACCCAGGAGGCCTTTGCAAGGGGATCTCGGAGTTTAAAGCCAGTCTGATCTCCATAGTGAGTTCGAGGACAGCCAGAGCTACATAGTGAGACCATGTCTCAAAATTTGTGTGTGTGTGCACGCCAGCACAGGCATGAATATATACATGCATTAAGAACCAAACATTGCCAGGCAGTGGTGGCGCACGCCTTTAATCCCAACACTTGGGAGGCAGAGACAAGTAGATCTCTGAGTTCAAGGCCAGTCTGGTCTACATGGTGAGTTCCAGGACAGCCAGGGCTACACAGAGAAACCCTGCCTCAGAAAACAAAAAACAAACAAAAAAACTCCCAAAAACCAAAAACAACAACAACAACAAAAAAACCAAAACCAAAAACCACAAAACAAAACAAAACAAAACCCCAAAAAACAAACAAACAAAAACGAGAACTAGGCATTATGCCTGGTTACATTTAGAATTCTTCCCTGCTTAAAATTATTTTAACATATTCATTTTTCTTTATCAAATCAACAAAATATCATTCAAGGCAGAAGCAGAGACAGGAGGATTAAGTTTGAGGCCATGAGATCAGCCAGGACTACAGGAGACCCTGTCTCCAAACCAAACCTAAATGAGCACTTTTTACTTTAGTATAGTGGTTTCTGATGTTGTAAGTGGGAATCCTTTCATATTGGGTTAATGGCCTCAGAGAATACTCATGTTCACTGCTAAAATGAAGTGATATGAAATGAGGCAGTCTGGTTCATTTTGCCAGTGCATATCTCAAACAATGAACATGAGAGTAATGTTTGCATCCATGCCCAGTTCTCTCACTGACCACCTATGCCAGAGGACCCAGAGACTAGTTTTTATGAGCACAAGAATATAAATATGTACAATTCTCTTATAAAGAAATGTCTTGATTTTATTTCCCCTTATGAAATAAAGGTGCTGTGAAAATATGAAAGGTGAATGGTAGTTAGTTTTCTAACATTTAAATCACCTTGCTCTTTTAAAATGATCACATTCTATGAACAGGTGCCTGATGGCACAGCAGAATACAAGAAGTATTAATTAGTAAGTTCTAGATCAAGGAAGACCATTCTATAAAGGCTATTTAAGACATTTATACATAGTGACTAATTACCAGGAGAACAAACCTTAAGGTAAACAGGCTTCTTGACAGTTATTAATACAAAAAGGACTGAAGGCCTCAGTTCCTACAAAAAGCACAATGTTGAATTTGTGGTATATTTAACAAAGCAAAATGAGAAGATTCTAGGAGAAGTAAAACTTTCTTTAAACAAATCTAGCTTGCAGTTTTAACTGAGATAGTGGAGATGGAACCCAGGGCATTGTGAACAAGTGTCTACCACATCCCTAGCCCTGCACAGAAAGTGTTTCAGAATGTCAAATTGGGTGATATTTATATCATTCAAGTGAACATAAGTACCTCAGCTTTTGTCTTTCAGATAGAATTTTAGAAAATATCTGGCAAGAAAATATTTTCAAAGTGCTTTCTTTTGAGTTCTTTGGTATAATTTGGTCATTCCAATAGTAAGTTATTAAGTAAGTACTTCAACCATGTATCAACAAAAAGGCATATATAGAAAATCATAACTAAAGAATAAATTATGTTGCCAACCTTGTAGAAAACAAACTCTAGTATTTACCTGTGTTTCTGTGGCATAGTTCTGCTGCCTATAAGAACACTAATTTTATTTATATGAAATATTACATACAATATCCTATTGTTTCTGATTATTACAATAGCTCTTCACTTAAGAGGCAAGTTTTAGCTAGAAAAAGAATAATTTCAAATTGCATAAGTTACACACTTTTGTGCCTTCTGACTGAGAGATCATCAGAACTTAATGTCAGCACAATGTTAAGACTGGTTTGTGGAGACAATTAATTCTCCTGAAGCATCTTTTCAATTTCTTTATCCCAGTTTTCATCTCGCTTCTCAGATTCGGCTACCACTTCATATTCCTGAAGCTCCTGTTGTAGCTCCTTTTCCCAATCAGTAGAATCTTCTATAGGAAACAAAGGGAGAGACAAAAAAGGTGCTCATTGAACTACAATTGACTCAATTTGTAATACCTAACAAAAGGTCTAGCCATTTTTGTAGTAGTAGCAGACATAGCTAGTGAAGGTCAGAGGATAATTTCCAGGATTTGGTCTTTTCTTCCTACCTTGTGGGTCATCAGGCTTGACAGTGAGCACAGCTGTCTGCTGAGCCGTCTCTCTAGCCCTTGTCTTGGAGACAGGATCTCACATATCCCAGGCTGGCCCCCAACTCACTATTGGTGGATAACCCTGAACTTCTGATTCTCCTGCTTCTACCACCACATTCTACTACAGTTGTGGCCACCGTACCCAGCTTTATCACATGCCTGATATAGAACCCAGCACCTTAAATCCAGTATGTGGATGATAAGGTAAAAACTGCAGTGTTAGAAAAAGAGAGAGAAAAAAAAAACATTGCTATTAAAAAGGAAGGTTAGGCAGCATGGTGAGATACCTATAATCTTAGAACGCAGGAGGTAGAGATTCAGGAGGTCAAGGCCAGCAGACTACACAGTGAGACTGAAATCTGGGCTACATGACAACCTGTCTCAAACAACACAAAACTGGGGCTGGGGTTGTGAGTAAGGTGTAGCGAACCTGCAAAGTTATGGATTCAATCCCCACCACTGTTTAAAAAATAAAGCTAAAATTCATTTTTAGTTTTTTGTTTGTTTTTGAAGACAGGATATTGCTATGCAGCTCTGGTTGGCCTGGAACTCACTATGTAACTCAGGATGGCTTCAAATTCATGTCAATTTTTCTGTCTTGCCCTGGGATTAGAGGAGTGTACACTACCATGAATAGTTTGCTGATTGGCTTTATTATTTTTCTGAGGCAGGGTCTTATGTGGCCAAGACTGGCCTTAAATTTCTGATCTTTTCATCTCCAGCTCCACTGGTTTTAAAATGAGATTTTTAGTCAACCAACTTTGGAATTGAAGCTAAAAGAACAAAGTTAACGCCCCCCCCCCCGTGTGTGTGTATGTGTATGTGTAACCTTCTAGTGCAGTTGCTTCCTCTTGCTTCTTATCAAGCACAAGTTGCTCCATTTCCTTTCTTAAATCCTCCTGATTTAAGTTGCAGGCATCGAAAGCATCACTGACAAACTCAGAAACTCCTGGGCTAGTAGAGATTTCCTCTTCATCCTGAAATGAAATCAAATAGCTCTTGGAATGGCTTCTAAAGTGACACCTATGTACTAGAATTATGGTTAATAGTTGTCTCACACTTTAACACATTCTCATTTTTTGTTCTTCTCTGCTAGCTGTAAGACAATGCTCACTGCTCTTCAACCTTCTAACTGGCAGTTGCTTGGTAACAGAGTGAGTTACCACCTGAGGCTATTATTCTCCCTCACTGTTTAGATCACTCAAACCATTCTCTCTGATTTCTGATGAGCACATCTAGAATTATTTATGCCAGGAAATCACCTCAGCCCTCAGCTATTATTCAATCAAGTACTGGACTCCTTATCTTGCAGACATAAGACCAACACCCTTAAGAAGCTTTAAATGGTATAACCCAGTAACTTCATTTTCAGACATCATCTACTATGTATAATGTAAAACTGTATTACCTCTTGATTTTTAAGCTGAGATTTGATTACGACAGGTGGTGTTTTGGGCCGTACTGCCTCTATGAAGTGAGAATAAAAGAGACAATAATTGCTTGACTTACTTCTAAATACATATTATAAGAACAGCTAAAATAGCCACATATATTAAATCATTTTCAAAAATGAGCTTTGATGGTACATTTTTAGATTTCCTGAAGATATGACAAGCACAGCCAGACACAACTATATCAACCTCCTACTTTGGTGAATGTCGTTTTAAAATTTACTTTGTCTATTTAGATACAGGATCTGATTATGTATCCTGACTACCCTGGAACTCAGAGAGATCCACATGCCTCTCTGTCTCCTGAGTGCTAAGATTAAATGTGTGCACCACCATGCCTGGCAGGAATGTTTTTAAAACTGCAACCACATTCAATGTCCCTTATATGCAATTTCCATCATCTTTGTACTTCAGGGTTAGCAAAATTGATTCTGTTCTTCCTTTAGGGTACTAAGAATAAAGCTTTTTATTAAGCTTCCCTGTTATCAACTTGGTTAGAAAGCACAAAGGAAAACAAAGTGCCTCATCTCAGCATTCTGCTTGTTAGCTTATAAAAAATTGTTTGTGTGTATGTGTATCTTTACGTGGTGTCCTCAGAGGGCAAAAGAGGGTGCTGAATCCCCTGGTGCTGGAGTTACAAGCAATTGTGAGCTGCCTAATGTGGGTTTTGGGGACTGAACTTGAGTCCTCTGTAAGAGCAACAACAGTCACTCTTAACTGTTCCTTATCATATTATCCATGTGTAAACAGTCTTTACTGAATACTTTAAGTCCATTCTGTTGTACAGGCAGTCTTTGGAAAAAAAGCCTTTCTTTTCTGTTTTGGCAGTGCCTGGAATTGAATATATTATTATCTGTACATATGCTAGGTAAGTGCTCTATCATTGAGCTATATTCCCAGTTCAGCATTTCCCAATATCATTAATTTGAGAAAGCAAGGAATGGTAGCTCACGCCTGTAATCTTAGCATTTCAGGGGCAGAGCTAGGATGGCCGCTTAGGAGTTCACGACTAGCTGCAGATTCACAGTGAGGCCCTGTCTCAAAAAGCTATTCTCTAACACCAAAAACCAACCCTAATTTAAGGATATGATAAAGAATGAACGTTCTCTGGCCTTCATGATACCTATATGCATCTTGATCTTGAGTGTAGTTTCAGAGCTTTTGCTAGTAGTCTGTACAACCAGTATCTTATGGCTTTCTGTATCTTATGACATACTTACCTAAAATTTCACAAATTAAATTGCCCCACTTGTCAGATGTTTCTAGTTGCAAGATGGCCTCTAACTTACCCAGACCTGACTGCCTCTGCCTCCAGGGTGCTGTGATTGATGGTGTGTGTCACCATGCCCAGCTTTATTTTTGTTTATGTCTGAGTACCCATGGATGTCAGAAGAGGGTGTCAGATCCCTTGCAAGTGGAAGTACAAGGAACTGTAAACCATTCATGTGGGTGTTGGGAATTGAACTTGGGTCTTCTGGAAGTGCTCTTAACTGAGTCATTTCCCTTGTTAAGTAGTATTATCAAATAGTTATATATATAAAACTTGTTCCCTAGCAGCAGGGTCATAATCACGGGAGGACAGTGCCAGGTGTTAATTGTTAATAGCTTAGCTCAGAGCTGGGTACTTACAATTGAACTGGAATAAGAACTACTGGACTCTACAACCACAATCCCAAGGAAATCATGATGAATAGAAGTCCGAGAAACATCTGGACATCCTAAGCATTTGAGATGTGAAGGCAGGAAGATCAGGAGCTCAAAGCCAGTCTGGACTGCATGTACAACTACTACTATTATTAGTACTAGTACCACTACTACTACAACTACTACTACAACTAAAACCAAAACCAAAAAAACAAACAACAACAAAAATATTCCAAGAACCAACAATGAGATGGCAAAGGAAAAGAATATTTGGGAAAGACACATGTAAGCTGGGTCACAAAGGGCACCAAAAAAGAAAATTTCCTTTGGAAAGAAAAGAATTTTTCTGTACAGATGCCAACGTTTTTGATACGTACAAGATGACAAGCTCATTAGCATCGCTAAGTCAGGAATATTTTGACATCAATTCTTCTCTTCCAGAATGATTTCTTCTCCCCAGAATGTACCTGTCAGAGGCAAATCATCGTCTCTGCTGCTGCTTTTCTCGTCCTTTCCAGAGGCTTGCTGCTGGGCAGCCAGTGCAGTGAGTTGGGCTGACTGCTTAATCAGGGAGATTCGGTAGAAGTAGTTCCTCCAGAATACTTCCTCCTTCACACTTTGACAGACAGTGACACATGTGAGGATGAGAGGGTCAAGGGTACACACGTTAACACAGCAGAGACTAGAATAGATCATCTATTAATTTGGCTCCAGGGGTGGTACTTAGGGTTTCACATGCATGCCAAGCAAGCCAGCATTCTACAAGCTGCCCTCCTTGAGTGTTTTCCAGACCTTGTGAGGGCCAAAGGAAATGATCATTTAGTTTACAAGTGAAAGCTAAATAACAGGATAAACCAAACTATATTTTCCACAGAAGCAAAAGATGGGCTATACAATGCTTATGAAATTTCAGTATTTCTTGTTACTTTATTTATTTTACTCCTCATGTATGGATGTTGTGCCTGCATGCATACCTGTGAACCACGTGTGTGCAAGGCCCATGGATCCCCTGGGAGTGGAATTGCAGATGGCTGTGAGCCACCATGTGGGTGCTGGGAATTGAATCTGGGTCCTCTGGGAGAGCAGTCAGTGCTCTTGACTGCTGAGTCATCTCTCCAGTTCTTTTTTAAAAATTACATTATTTACTGTATGTGTATGTGCATGCAATATAAAGTCCATAGCACAACTTTCAGGAGTCTGCTTTCTTCTTTTGCCAGGTGTGGCATGAACTTGTATGATAAGCAAGTGGCCTCCAATTTCTTAGTGTACACACACACACACACACACACACACACACGCACACACGCACGCACGCACGCACGCACACACACACACGCACGCACACACACAGACACACACACACACACACACACACACGATCCTTGGCAGAAGAAAATAAAGCATTCTTTTTTTTTTTTTTTTCGAGACAGGGTTTCTCTGTGTAGCCTTGGCTGTCCTGGAACTCACTTTGTAGACCAGGTTGGCCTCGAACTCAGAAATCCTCCTGCCTCTGCCTCCCAAGTGCTGAAAATAAAGCATTCTTGTGTGGTAGTATGACTAACCAGGGGGACTGAAAGCAGAGCCAGGACACTATGAGTCCTTTGCTATTTTCTGAAGGAGTATCTGCTTTTAGGCAGTGGGAAGAAGAAACTATTGTGGGTGTTATTTTTTGTTCTCTACTTTTCATGTGTTTGTTGTGCATTCGTGTGTGAATGTGTGAGTGCATGTGTACATCTGTGGGTGGAGGCTCAATGTTGAATATCGGGAACAATCCTCAACCGCTCTTCCACTTTATTACGTTCTGTGGTAGGGCCTCACAATCAAACCCTGCGCTCGCTGATACAGCCAGTCTCGATATCGCTCGTCTGGCTGCTCTGCTCTTCTGGCTCCAGTATCCCCTTTATAGACTTTCCAAGGATCCTTTCCAGGATCCCTTTTTATACTCTTTCTTATCACACCCACATGGAATTCACATGGGTTCTAAGCATTTGAAGACTAGTCCTCATGCCTGCAGGAAAGTGTTTTCATTGATGAGCCATCTCCCTAGCCCTTGCTTGTTTTTAAAGACTGAGTCCCATTTATCATAGACTGGCCTCAAAATCACTATGTAGCTAAGGTTGACCTTGAAAAACTGATCCTCCTGCCTCACCCAAGTGCTAGGATTACTGGTGTTTGCCACCATACATGGCTTGATGCTATTCCTCAGAAAATACGTCAGCTGGCAGCTTGCTAAAATAACTAGCAACTAGTAGAAACAGAAGGAGAGATGGTTATAAAAGCTTTGGGTGTAGAAGAAATCTGGGGAAAGAACCCAGGGCTTTGTGCAAACTAGGCAAGCATTCTACTACCAAATTACACCTATGACCATCTGGGAGATGGTTGATGAAGACTGAGGTTCTATCTATTCAACCTGAGAACTCATGGTGGTCTTCAAACCTGGTTGCATATTGGACTTGCCTGGCATGAGGCATTGGTACCTAAGTGGGGTATGGTGAATACACACAATAGGTGACCTAGACGGACAATAAGAACCAAACAGAAAGAGAGTGGTATCTAAATGGGGGAGGGAGAGGAGTCAGAAGTGAGAACTTAGTTACAATTGAAAAATAAAAACACTAAAGGTCACAGAACTACGCTTTATCACTGCCAGAGCAGGGAGCTACAAACATGGCGGAACAAGAGAGTGATCCTTACTGGATAAGGTAACCCTGTGGACAGTTTTTATTCCACAGAGACACAGATGAACAAGTGCATACTCCCTAGCTGCATCTTCTGTTGGTGAGAAGTGTCACCCCAATGCTGCTCAGTTCTTGCTTTCTACATGTCATTTTCTGAAACCCATTATTATGGTTAACTAATATATGCTAATAAGGAAGAATAAATCTTATTTTCCACTAAAAGGTACCAGCACTTTCTGCATAAATGGTGGATCACAGGGTTAAAGAAAGGTAAAAATAAAATGAGCTTGGAGCTTGGTATGATGGCACATGCCTTGAATCCCAGGAAGCAGAGGCAAGTAGATTTCTAAATTTGAGGTTAGCCTAATCTACATAGTACGTTTTGGGCCATCCCAGGATACATAGTATGATCCTGTCTCAAACAGAGCAACCACCAAAGGGGTAAAGATGTCTTTCACTGAGCCCCACCTGTCAAAGTGATGATTTGAGCATCAAAATAACAGATAACAACCCACTGCATCAAATGCATGAGACTATATGGATATGAATACAAAATATATGGAAATGTGATTAGCAGAATAAAATTTCAAAGTCCCTAAGGGGCCAATGAGATAGTTCAGTGGGTAAACACACTTGCTGATAAGACTAATGACCTGAGTTTGATCCCTGAGCTCCATATGGTGGAAGGAAAATTGACTCCCACAAGTTGTCCCTCTGACTCCCCAGATATTATGATTTTATTAAGTCTTTAATGCTGAGATATAGCTCAATTGGTAGAACACTTACTTGCCTAACATGTACAAAGTCCTACCTGGGTTTGATCACTAGGCATGGTGGGGCACATGGCTGTAAAACACAGCATTCAGGAGGATCAGAAGTCAAAGGTTATCCTTGAATACACTGCCAGTTCCAGGCAGGATACCTGAGATGTTATTTCAAAACACACACACACACACACACCATCAAGGTCTCTACTCACAAAATACGAATTATCTTTTCTTTCTTTTCTGTCCCTCCAACTCTCTTTGAGATAGGGTCTTACTCTATTGCTCACCTTTATCTAAATTAGCCCAGGGTGGCTATGAACTCTTCTCCTGTCTCAGTCTCTTAAGTGCTAGAGCTGAATGTATTTACCACTAACCCCAGCTTTTTAAACTTATCATGTACTTGTATTACTTGCAGAGAACAGAAGAAGGCATCAGATCCTTTGGAGCTGGAGCTGCAGGTGATTGCGAGCCACGCAACATTGGTGTTAGAAACCAAATCTGAATCCTTTGCAAAAGCACCAAGTGCTCTTAACCTCTGAGCCATCTTTCCAGCCTCTGCTTATTAAGAGTTTTGATGTTTATCCAAAGCTGGCTTTGAACTCACTATGTAACCTACAGTAATCTTCCTCCCAAGTACTGGGATCAGATGTGCACAACTATGCCCATTTCTAATTATTATTATAGTCATTTGAAACATGGTCTCAAAATGTAGCCCAGGCTAGTCTTGAATTTGCTATTCAGTCCTTGCCATTATGTCTGCCACTAATTACCTTCAAAGAGGAAAACTGTACTTTTATAGTTAAGAAGCCTGTCAGATACCACCTTCAAGTGAACGGAGTGTGAACTGTGCAGGGACAGATGGCAGTGTGCCCCACACAAGGTGCAAAGAATGGAAGCAGATTGATGAGACAGAAGAAACTAAATGCAATCTGTGACATTTTAACTGGATTCTTTGTGAAGTTAACTGGATTCTTTTGCTAAAAACATTACAAGAACAAATAAAACATTAAAATAGGGCATGGAAACCAGATTGTAATAATGTGTGTGACCTGATGGTCATATGTGGCCTAATTTGATGGACACACTGATGTTGTGGGAGAGAATGAATGTCCGTAGGACAAGAGGGAGGGAATCTGGCAAAGAAAGCAGCCCAAATGTTTTTTTTGTTCATCAAAAGAGCAAACAGAAGCCGGGCAGTGGTGGCGCACGCCTTTAATCCCAGCACTTGGGAGGCAGAGGCAGGAGGATTTCTGAGTTCGAGGCCAGCCTGGTCTACAGGGTGAGTTCCAGGACAGCCAGGGCTATACAGAGAAACTCTGTCTCGAAAAACCAAAAAAAAAAAAAAAATGCAAACAGAGCCCATGAGTCACTACAAAGACATTAGTACAACCCAAGGTTAGTTCATATGGGATGATTTCACAGAGCTCAGAATTAAAAGTGGCCTTGAAGACACATAGGCAGCCCACTTCTTTACAACTTTAATAATTTTCCCTTCAAGACAGAGTTTCATTTAGACTGTAACACAAGCTTTGTCTGGAACTTACTATGAGGTCCCAACTAGCCTCAAATTGAGAGCAATCTTTTTGTTTTATATATAATTTTTTTATTGGATCTTTTTTAATTTACATTTCAAATGTTATCCCCTTTCCTGGTTCCCCCCACTCCCGGAAACCCCTTATTCCATCCTCCCTCCCCCTGCTTCTATGAGGATATTCCTCCACCCACCCATCCACTCCCACCTCCCTGCCCTCAATTCCCCTACACTGGGGCATCTGATAGCAATCTTCTTGTCTCAGGCTCTTAAACACTCAGGGGCAACTTCACTTTTACCTGGCTCTGACATTATGGCTTAAGACCCTGGGTAAGGTAAACAGGTCCAATTTTAGTTCTCCCAAGTCTCATAGTTTTCTTCCACTGTGCAACCCCAAGGGCTTAACTCAGGTCCCCAATCTTGGCAGTAAGTGCCTTAACCTACTGAATCATCTCACCAGTTCAAGGTAGATTTTTACAAAATTTTATGTGTACGGTTATTTTGCCTACATCTATGTATGTGCAGCACATGTATGCCTGTGCCCACAGATGCCAGAAGAGAGCATCAGATCCCCTGGAAATTAAGATGGTTGTGGGTCACTATGTAAGGCACTGGAAATCAAACCTGGGTCCTCTGGAAGAGCAACCAGTGCTCTTAACCACTGAGTCATCTCTCCAGTTTTTCAAGCTAGATTTTTTAATGCAGGGTCTCAATGAACACACACACACACACACACACACACACACACACACACACACACACTCTTACACTTTTTCTCCCAGGCTGGCCTCCAAGTCTATCCTCAGCCTCCTGAATACTGGGATACTGGGATAAGGGTAGAATTTATTCTTGTGACCATCTGTGTTTTATTTATCCCTGCATCATTTGAAACAATATATAAAAAAGTCAATTCTTAGGGTTTTGTAAGCATATGCAGGAGTAGATAGCACATTTCTTTATATCCTTAATTATAAATAGCTATGTTAGCCACAGTCTAAAGGCTGGTTGTTATGACTCATGTCTCCAATCTCAGCCGCTAGCACATGGGAAGCAGAAGCAGGAAGATCCCTAAAAAAATTAAGGCTGCTAGACTGGTCAATAACATAGTGAGTCACAGGCAAGCCAAGGCAACTGGGTAAGACTCTCTGAATCTAGTGGTTATGTGCCTGTAAACCAAGCTCTTGGGAGGTAAAGGTAGGACGATCAGAACTAAATGGTGATCTTCAACTACATACAGCGCTTGAAGCCAATCTGTCTCAACAAAAATTTGCCAAACAACAATAAAAATGAATTTACCACCAGTATACTGATAGTTATAGAGAGAAGAGTGTCACTTTAGAGGAAAATACAAAGAAAAGGTTCTATATAACTGGTTTCCTGAGGCTAGAATAACTTTGCCAAAGAAGTATTCTCATAAAGACAATAGACCTGAGCTGCCATAGGCTCCCAAGGACTAGGTAATACTTGTCAAAATCCCTATGTGGTCACATAAACATTGCATAATGAACATGAGCTAATGTATGATCCCTCTGGAAACACCAAGAAATCATAAAAGAGGAATTGCACAGATAAATCCTACAGAGATGATAATAGAAGAAGGCAGGACAACGGAAGTTGAAAAGTCAACAGGCAAACAAAAATGTACTCTATAGAGTTGTGCTACTCATGGGATAAGTGGCCTGCAAGAAGCAAGTCTGCTCACTGGGTAGGAGTTTGGACAGGCTCTGGAACAGAGGCCACAAGTGCCTATGAGGAGTGGGGAGATGGCTCTATTTTCTCCCACCTTCTGCCCTTTCTATGAGATCGAGCCTAACAGCTTCCTATGTGGGACGCAGGCTCACCTGGTGCAGTTGAGGCTGGGCCTGTGATGCCACACTGAAGCTGTAGGGCACAGCCTACACATGAATTGGTGGCAGACCAGGCAGGCCCTTGTGGTGTTGCCTGCAGCTGGCAAGGAGACTAAAGAATCCTCCAGTGGGAAGCTACCTACTTATACCTAGTTAAGTCTCCCCAGCTGTAAAAGGCCATCTCAACATAAGGTGCTCAAGTACCCTCATTACAGTGCCATTACTGCAGAAGGCAAGGGAGCAGAGCCCACAACCCAGAAGGCAGAGATCCAACAAGTTTCTGAGAAAAGTTTACAGAAAGAAGATAGTTGAGAGAACTATAAATTGTACCTTTGGGGAATGGTTAAGATTTTGCAACTATGAAACAAGGATTAAGAACCCTCTAGAGGAGCTGGAGAGATGGCTCAGCAGTTAAGAGCACTGACAGAACTTCTAGAGTTCCTGAGTTCAATTCCCAGCAACCACATGGTGGCTCACAACCATCTGTAATGGGATCTGATCCCCTCTTCCAGTGTGTCTGAAGACAGCTATAGTGTACTCACAAACATAAAATAAATAAATAAATAAATCTTTAAAAAAAAGAACACTCTAGAAGGGAGATACTTACAAAATAAATAATACTAGATTTGTTTTGTTTTTGATCTTTTTCTAAATAGGGTCTTCACTGTATAGGCCAGACTGTCCTCAAATTCATAGTGATTCTGCTGTCTCAAGTTCCTAAATACTGGGATGACAAATGCAAAGTCTTTGACTTTGTTTAGAAGCAGGGTTTCCCACTTATGACCTAGGTTGGCCACTTAAAACCCTCCTGCCTCTGCCTCTGCCTCCCAAGTACTAGGATCATAGTCTTGAGCCAAGCCCTGTTTCGAAAACTGGCTTCAAAAATATGAACAAAATAATAGCAACGGCAATCATCATCACCTTCTTCCTCTTCCCCCTAACTAAGCCTGATATCTCAGGCCTGTAAACCCACTCATGTAGGAGCCTGAGCAGGAGGACTGAAAATTCAAGGCTTGCTGAGGATACACAATGACTTCAAGGCCCAGCTAGGCAATCTAGTAAGACTGTGTTAAAATAAAAAGTCAAAAAGAGGTCCAGGGTTGTATTTCAGTGTTAAAACAATTGCTTGGTGTGAGCCAGGTCTTAAATTCAATTTCCAGTACTGCAAACACAACAAAAACCCTACAGGAGAGTCAGAGGGAAACAAAGCCCCAGGGATGCTGCAGGGGGGAAGGCTGCCCTCTGCTGGCAGACTAATGACAAAGCATCACAGAATATTGCTTGCTTTGGAGCTTAAAGGGCAACTGGGATTTTATGAATAGGGATGGGTCTTTCTTTGGTTACAAAAAAAGAACACAGCTGTTGCAGAGCATGAATACAAACCATGGGAGTTCAAGGAAAAGGCAAGCCTTTACAGACCTGATTTTATTTCGGTCTATTTGTCGTTTTTGAAGGAAACATGTTCTACTGTTTAACTGGGCAAAAGAGCACATCTCCTTCTCATCCTGACTTTCCTGCCAAGTCTGCCCTCTCTTTCCATTCTGGGCATGCAGCCAAGCTCACAGGGCCTCTGAAGGGCTGCAGGGCCTCTTTGGATGAACAGATAGTATAGGGAGGGTTCTGGCCTTCATTCAGTGACTCTTCCCTAACATTATGCTTATAACTAGAGCCCTTAGGAAAGTGAAATCACTCTACTACAGTGAAACCTAAATCACCACTGCAGGAGTGAGCAGTGTCTCTTTGGAGAACATGGTGCTTACAGTTTAGGAACGAGGGCGAATCTCATCTTGCTTAGTAGCTCATCCTCTTGGAGCATGACCAGGGCAACAGGGTACATCTGATCAAAGTCAAAGTTAAACTGCACACCCGCTGGTGGGTCACGAAGGAAATTCCTCTTGTCCTGTGATGAGAAATGGAGGCAAAACCCAGCAAGGGTGGTGTCATAAAATGCAATTAATGGGTCACAAAGTATCATGGATCAATACACTGAATTTTAACAGAGTTTTTAGTCACAAAGTCCACTGAGCTGTCACTGACTGGCCCACTTAAATGAGACAGGAGAACAATCCATCCTTTCATGTTTTCTTTATTTCTTTCTTTTTTGGTTTTTTTTTTCAAGACAGGGTTTCTCTGTGTAGCCCTGGCTGTCCTGGAACTCACTCTGTAGACCAGGCTGACCTCAAACTCAGAAATCCACCTGCCTCTGCCTCCCAAGTGCTGGGATTAAAGGTGTGTGCCAACACGGCCCGGCTGGATAAAGGTGTTTGTCACCATGTATGATGACTTGAGTTTGGAGTGAAAGGGAGGATATGGGGCTGAAGCGATGGCTTAGTGGTTAAGGAGCACTGGTTGTTCTTCCTTCGGGAGGACCCAGCTTCCACTAAAATAACCCACACGGCAATTCACAATGTCTGTAACTCCAGATCTAGGTGATCCAACCCCTTCTTCCAGCTTCCTCAGGCCCTGCATCCAAGAGGTGCATGGACATACATGCAGACAAAACACCCGTACACGTAAAATCAAAATTCCTGTACTCGAAAGGAGGATTAGAAATTTAGGGCCAGCAGCCTCTGCTATAGAATGAGTCCAAGGCCAGCCTCAACAAAGTAAAACAAGACAACCCAACACAGAATCTTACTAGTTAGACAACTTATGGTTCAATGTAACACTCTCCTGGGCCCCTACCTCTAATATCTGGTGTCTCTGTTAGTGATCACTAATCTTGGTTGTCAACATGACTACATCTGGAATCAACTAACATCCAAGCTGATAGGCACTCCTGTGAGCAATTTCATTAATCAGATTATTTGAAGCAGAACGACCCACTCTAAAACTAGCAGCCTACATGTAAGGACACAAGAGAAACCTTGTTTTTTTTTTGCCTGTTTGTCCTTACCCTCTATGGCAAATTTAACTATTCTGTTGCTGCAGCTAGTATTAAATATAACTTCTTTAGGATTCCCATGGAGACTGAGACCAGAAGCTATCTAAGAATCTTCAGGGATCGCAGAGATAGGATCGCAGGCCTTGTGGAGTAGATAACTACCAGATTTTCAGCTTTATACAGTGAGACAGTTGTTGGACTATCTGAACCACATCCTGAAAGCCAGTCTAATACAACTACTTTTAATATGCATATTTACTGTCAGTTCTTTTTTTAAACATTTGTTTATTTATTATATGTAAGTACACAGTAGCTGTCTTCAGACACTCCAGAAGAGGGCGACAGATCTCATTACGGATGGTTGTGAGCCACCATGTGGTTGCTGGGAATTGAACTCAGGACCTCTGGAAGAGCAGTCAGTGCTCTTAACTGCTGAGCCATCGCTCCAGTCCAAGGCAATTCACTTTTAAAAAATATTTTCTTTCTTTTTTTGTATGTTTTTATGTGTATGGGTGTTTTGCCAACATCTCTGTCCATGCACAAGATGTGTGGCTAGTAACTGCAGAGGTCAGAACAGGGTGTCAGATCCTGAGCCTAAAAGTTATGGATTGCTGTGAGTGGCCATGTGGGTGATGGGAATCAAAGCTGGATCCTCTGAAAGAGAATCCAGTGTTTTGAACCACTGACCAACTCTCCAGTCAAAACAGTCTCTCCTATAGCAAAGGCTAGCCTGAAATTCTCTATTGGAGGATAACCTTAAACTCTTGCTCCTCCTGACTGCTGGGATGGCAAGCATGAAAGCTGACTTTCTTTCTTCATTCAAGGTCATGAACAACTTTCCAGTTCTAATGGCTAAATTAAAAGAGCACTAACTTACCATAACTTACTAGACCAGACCTGTTTCCAGAGTCATTTAAATAGTTTCTAACTTGTTGGAAACATTCTAAAAGTAGGGTATAGTGGCATACATCTGTCATACAGGCACTTGAGAAGCTAATGCTGGAGGATTGCCTAGAGTTTGAGACCAGCCTGGGTTATACATTGAGTTCCAGAATAAGAACTTATTTTTCGAAAAAGGAGAGTTTGTATTCCTTTGTAAAGTGAACTTTAAATTTAAAAAATTGTATTTATTATTATTACTATTGTGTGTGTTGGGGGGGAGGTAGAGGCACACACCCCTGTGCCACAGTTTGTATGTAGAAGTGAGAGGACAACTTTGTGGATTTGGTTTTCACTCCCACCTTTTATAAGGGTCCAAGGGATTATACTCAGGTCACTAGGCTTGTGAGTCAAGAATTTTCTTTACTCACTGAGCCATCTTGCTGGCCTATAAAATGATTATCTTTAGAAGAAATTCCTAAGACTGGATGTAGGGGAACGCCAGGACAGAGAAACGAGAGGGGGTTGAATGGAGAAAAGAGGGAGGGAAGGGGGCTTATGGGACTTTCCGGGAGGGAGGAAACAGGAAAGGGGAAATGATTTGGAATGTAAATAAAAAAAAAAACTTAGAAAATAAAAAAAAAAAAAGAAGAAATTCCTAGAAATGGAGTTTCTGCTCCATAAGTACAATTATTTCAATGACCATTGCCCAGGCTTTCCTGTGGAAGAGGTAGAAGTCAAGGAAGACTCACAAATTTTTACTAGGAAAAGCAATAGAGGTGAGAGTGCTGGTGGTACAATTCAGTGATAATAACAGGGCCCATGCATAGGCCCTGAGTTCACTCCTTGGCGCCCAAAAGGGTTGGAGAATAGATTAAAGAAGAATGGTCAATGAGATAGCTCAGAGATTCCTGGGACACACATATTAGGAGATAATTAAGTCCTTGCATGTTATACTGTGATCTTCATATTGCTGTATTTTGTGGGTACATGCAAACACACACAAAATAAGTAAATGTAATAATTTTTAAAAAAAAAAAAGAAAAGAAAAACTAGGTTAAAACCAAAAAACAAGCCTTTAATCCCAGCACCTGGGAGGCATGGTCAACTGGCTATCTAAGTTCTGAGCCAGCTAGAGCTGTGTTGTAAGACCTTGTCTCAAAAACAGAACAAAAAAAAGGGACGTGCTGGACATTTGGCTCAGCAGTTAAGAACACTGGCTGCTCTTCCAGAGGACCTGGGTTTGATTCCCAGCACCCATAAAGAGGCTCATAATTATCTGCAACTTCCATTCCAGGGAATCCTACACCTTCTTTTGGCCTACAAGTGCATCAGGCACAAATATGGTACATAGACATATATGTAGGCATATAATATCCATATAGATTAAAAATAAATAAGTGAAAATTACTGATCATAAAGCAAATATGGATTCCTGAAGTCATGCGCCATGCACTGAGCTTTGATCAAGTTGGCCTTTGCTCTCTGAGAGAACACAGAGAAGTAAGCATAACATTGGAGTCTCAGTCCCCTCAGTGTCCATTACCCCCTCAATGCCAATTACCAACAAACATATGTAGGCAAACAGAAAACATGGAATATAATAATTCCATCCACAAGAGCTAGTAAAATACTGCCTTAAAACTTCATATGCTACCATATCTCGAAGATTATTAAATCATATAAAAGAATCTCTTCTTTTTTTGAAACAGTTTAACCATATAGCTCAGTCTAACCTCAAGTTAGTGCCAATCTTCCTTCATTAGTCTTCAGAGTATTAGGATTACATGTATGAGCCTCTATCTTTTTAAGGATAAAACAATGATTTGGCATAATAGGCTATACTTTAACATAATGAAAAAAGAAAAGCAGGAGCTAACTGAAAGTTATCAGTGAGCGACTGTCAAATGACCTCACCCTTGCCTGAAGATCTACATATTTTCTTCAGTGGTATAGATATTGGTAAATTGGCCATGTTCCTGTAAATAACGTCTCATCCATGATCCTGTTCGCAATCCTAGTGAAACTCACTGAGTCAACAACAACAAAGGCTAGGGATGTAGCTTGGTGCTCAAGGACTTATCTAAAAAAGTGATGTAATGGTACATGCCTTTAATTCCAGCCAGCAGTTGGGAAGCAAAGATAGGCAGATCTCTGTGAGTTCGAGGCTAGCCTGGTCTACACAGTAAATTCTAGAATAGCCAGAGCTATGTACTGAGACCCTGTCTCAAACCAAACCAACAACCAAACAAACTGTAAAAGTTAGGCATGGTGGTACACATTTGTAACCTCAGTACTAAGGTAGCTCAAAAACAGATAGTTGTAGCCAGCCTAGGCTATACAGTGGGAGTATAAGGCCAGCCTACACTACATAGTGAAACCCAGTCCCAAAAAACAAGATACTCAAACCCAAACAAGAACATAAAAAATGTACATAAGAAAAATTCAGCTAAAGATAAAGTCCTATGTACAGAGATGTACCATGATGGGAGAAAAGTATTACTTACATGGGGGTATTTACAGGGTACTTACAGCTGATAAAGCCAAAATCTGCTGTTGAATTGTCTCTTCATCATGACTCTCAACCCATGGAGGCACAGCTGCTTCTATACAGGAGAAAAAAATGGTTATAAGGACTAGAAAAATAGCTCAGTGGTTACAAGCACTTGCTGCTCTTGCAGAGAACCTGGGTCCAGTTTCCAGCACCCATATGGCAGCTCATAACTGCCAGTATTAATTCCACTTCCAGGGGATCCAATGTACTCTTCTGGCTTCTGCAGGCACTATTACAGTTACAATAGTTTTACCGTGATCTGCATTTCAAAAAACAGGGAAGGTTATTACAAGACTACTTAACATTGTAATTTACCAATAAGATCCTAATATGGTTAATATAGTGTAATACCCAGACTCATTTTGTAAACTTTAGGCATGTATGCATTTGGCCAATAATCTACTTGAATGACACAGTACAGAAATCTGACAGCAATTTAACCAGATAATCAAAATTGGTATCACTGGGCTCAGTGGGTAAAAGTGTTTACCAGCAAGACCAAAGACCTGAATTTGATTCCTGGGACCCATATGGTGAAAGAATCCTTTGATCTCCACATGTACAAAGTGGCACATGTGTGTGTGTGTGTGTATGTACACACATACACAAACAGTAGGGAGAAAAACACTGAGGATCCCTGAACATGTTATTTTGAGAAAGACAAAACACCAAGAATATACAATCTGATTCTAATCATGAGGAAATATCAGACGAAGCTCAAGTATACAAAAAACATATTAAGGGGAGAGCAGTCCACTCTCAGTACTTGGAGGTGGAGTCAGGTAGACCAGGAATTCAAGGACAACCTGAGCTACATAGCAAATATATGAGGTCAAACAGGACTGCCAAGATCCTGTCTCAAAAAAAGACAAAGAAAGTATCTTAGTTAGGGCTTCCTAACTAAGTGACTGCTGTGAAGTGACACAATGACAAAGGCAACTCTTATAAAGGACAACATTTAAATGGGGCTGGTTTACAGATTCTGAAGTTCAGTCCAGTATCATCATGGCAGGAGCCAGGCAGGCATGGTGCAGGAGGAGCTGAGAGCTCTATATCTTTACCCAAAGGAAGCCAGGAGCAGACTGTTTCCTGGCAGCTAAGAGGAGTGTGATGCTTTATATATGCTTGGCTAGGGAGTAGCACTATTAGGGGGTGTGGCCTTGTAGTAGGTGTGTCACTGTGGGTATGAGCTTAAGATCCTCATCCTAGCTGTCTAGAAGCCAGTATTCTGCTAGCAGCCTTCAGATGAAGATATAGAACTCTCAGCTCCTCCTGCACCATGCCTGTCTGAACGCTGTCATGCTTCAACCTTGATGATACTGGACAGAATCTCTGAACCTGTAAGCCAGCCCCAACTAAATGTTTTGATAAGAGTTGCCTTAGCTGGGCAGTGGTGGCGCACGCCTTTAATCCCAACACTTGGGAGGCAGAGGCAGGAGGATTTCTGAGTTCGAGGCCAGCCTGGTCTATAGAGTGAGTTCCAGGACAGCCAGGGCTACACAGAGAAACCCTGTCTCGAAAAAAACAAAACAAAACAAAACAACAAGAGTTGCCTTAGTCATGGTGTCTGTTCACAACAGTAAAATCCTAACTAAGGCAAAAAGGGTCTCAAAGCCCACCCCCATAGTGATACACTTCTTCCAACTAGGCCACACCTCCTAATAGTGCCACTCCCTGGGCCAAGCATATTTAAAACACCACAGAAAGGTTGGAACATTCCAAATTAAAGAAGGCTAAGAGAAATGACAGAATATAGTATCATATCCTCAACTAGTTTTTTGTTTTTTTTTTTAAAAGATTTATTTATTTTATTTATGAGTCCACTGTAGCTGTCTTCAGACACACCAGAAGAGGGCATCGGATCCCATTACAGATGGTTGTGAGCCACCATGTGGTTGCTGGGAATTGAACTCAGGACCCCTGGAAGAGCAGTCAGTGCTCTTAACCGCTGAGCCATCTCTCCAGCCCCCCCTCAACTAGTTTTTGAACTTAACTAGATTTTGGGTAAAAATATTATAAAGGATATCACTGGGTCAACTAGCAAAATTAATTGTTAGATTAATGTATTACATGTCTCTGGGCATAGTGGTGCATGCCTGTAATCCTTGACCCTTGGGAAGCTGAGGCAAATAATTGCTTTAAGTTCTAGACAGCCTGAGCTACAGAGGGAAATGCTGTTTAAAAAAAAAAAAACAAAAAACAACAAAGCTGGGCATGACGATCCACTTTAATCTTAGCACTTGGGAGACAGAGGCAGGCAGTTCTCTGTGTAGATCTCTGTCAAATCAAGGCCATCCTGGACTACACAATGAGTTCCAGGCCATCCAAAAACACATAGTACCATCCCAACTCATAGTAAAAGAAAGCTAGAGAGATGGTTTAGTGGTTTAGACTTCATGACAAGGGGTAGAAGATGATGGCTCAGTGGTTAAAAGCACTTGCTACTCTTCTGAGAAGATCCAGGTTTGATTCTCAGCACATATGTAGTGGCTCACAACTTCTGTAACTCCAGTTCCAGGGGAATCTTACATTCTGACATCCTCAGGTGCCATACTACTCTTGCAGAGGACCCAAGGTAAGTTCCTAGCTAGCATCCATTGTCAGGTGACTCACACCCACCTACAATTCCAGCTCCAAGGGACAAGCCCTATCATACATATACATAAGTAACAATAAAATAAATAGGAAGGCTATTGAGATAGATTAGCTGTTAAAAGCACTTGCTGCCAACCTGATGTCATGAATTCAGTCATTGGGACCCATATGATATAAGGATAGAACCCACTCCTGGAAGTTGTCCTCTGCCATACACAGGTTAAAAGAAAATAAAGTTAATAAAAATGTGTGTGTGGGGGGGGGTGGATAAGAAAAGTATCTAGAATCTATTGAGGAGTGAAACCAAAGCAAAAGACAAATTACAAGCAATGAATGATAGGGCTGGAAACAAATTGTCAATGAACAGCTAGAAGCTGAATACTGAGGATACTAAGATACACTAAGATGAAGGGAATCTAGTCCTCCCATAAAGCACCCATCTGCTCCTTAGAGTAGACTCTAACTCCACTAACTCTCAACACATGGCAACCCAGAGCAATCCACTCTAAAGAGGCAGTTCCCATGCATGCCTCTGCCTCTCAAATGCTGGAGTTATAGGACCCAGTTAGGTTCATTTAATTTTTAATTTTTTGTTCTGTTTTTAGACTAGGCCTTGCTAATCTAAACAGGGCTGGTCTCAAAACTACTGGTAATCCTTTTGCCTTAGCCTCTTGAGTACCGGGATCACAGGTGTGCACCACCAGGCCTAGCTTGGCTTTGGTTTTTGATTGACCCTCTTCTCTAACATGTTCAATAAAAGACTGAATTCTCATTCTCATTCATATTCTCTCTCTCTCTCTCTCTCTCTCTCTCTGTCTTTGATTTTTTTTTTGAGATTTTTTTTTTGGTAGGGTCTTTCTACATAAACTTGGTTGTTCTGGAATTTAACTACGTAGACCAGGCTGGCCTTGAACTCTTAGAGATCTACCTTCCTCTGCTTCCCAAGTGCGGGATCAAAGGCACACATTGCCATATCTGACTATTTTTTAATTTAAAAAGTTTTTTTTTTTCATTTTGTACCCTAAGTTGGCCTGGATTTACTATGTAGCTCAGGCTGGGATTATAGCTTCAAACTCACAGCAATCCTTCTTTAGTTTCCCAGATGCTGGGATAACAGGTGCGAACCATTATACCTGGCTGTATGTAAACAAATTTTGATGCTGAGGATCTAACCCAGGGCCTTGGCTGAGAAAGTAGGACAAACCTACCTGACTTTTTTGTATGCTGCTCCTCAACAAATTTTTTCTGTTCTTTTTGAAAATCTCCTATAATAGTCTGTTAAAAAGACACAGGAAAAGTCAAATTACTTTGAAAGTTTACTATTAGGTAAGAATTACAGTCACTATACACTGTGTACATGTGTGAAATTGTCCAAGAATCAAAAGATATTCTAAAAAATTCTAACAGCACATTAGATTTTACTTGAGTTAAAGAGATGATCACATGGGGGCTGGAGAGATGGCTCAGTGGGTAAGAGCACCGATTGCTCTTCCAAAGGTCCTGAGTTCAAATCCCAGCAACCACATGGTGGCTCAGAGTCATCCATAAGCAGATCTGGCGCCCTCTTCTGGTATGTCTGAAGACAGCTACAGTGTACAGAGTACTTACATATAATAAATCTTAAAAAGAAAAAAGAAATGATCACAGTAGCTACTTACAACTTTTACATATTTCTTTTACAAGTTATCTAAATGTACCTTATCAAGGATATCATCTATTTTTCCTTCTTCCACAGATTTCTTGATTGTCTGAGCTGTTTCTGTAACAGAGTCAGTTATCTTCTTTGTCGCAGCGCTTGCAAAGTTATACAAATAATCTGTAAAGAAAAAAAAGGGTCTGCACTTCATCCAAGTACAATGGTTATATCTGCAGGGAGATCTGCTCAAGGACCCTCTTGGATACCAAAATCTGTACATGCTCAGGTCCTTTATGTAATAATGGCACAACATGAAGCCTATGAATATTTGCCCATATAGTCCTGTGTATGTTAAATCATCTTTACTGGGTTCCAATCTCAGGTCCTCATAGTTGCATAGCTCTTAACCACTGAACCATCTATTTAGCCCACACCCTGTATTTTAATCTAAGGAACATTTGAAAACTGGCAAACTGGAGCTGGGTGATGGTGGCACAATGCTTTTAATCCCAGCACTTCAGAGGCAGAGGCAGGTGGTGAGTTTGAGGGCAGCCTGGTCTATAGATCAAGTTCCAGGACAGCCAGGGTCATGGAGAGAAACTATCTTAGAAGAGGGGGGGGGGGGGAACTGGCAAATTGGTTGGGTATGTCGGTACATACCCTTAACCCGGCCCTTGGGAGGCAGATGGATTCCTGTGAATTCAAGACTAGCTTGCTCTCTACACAGCTATCCCTAGGCCAGGCAGGGATACATATTGAGATTCTGTGACTCCCTGCAAAAAAAAAAAAGTAGGAGGGGGCTAGATGGCTTAGTGGGTGACTTGTCACCAAGACAATGACTCCCAAGGAGAGACCCAACTCCTAAAAGTTGAACCCTAACTTGTACCATAGCACACACTTACCCTTCCACACATAAATAAATTTATTAAAGCAAAGAGAAAAATGGCGTTTAAGACATGAGGCTAGAATAGGAAGAAAAAAACCATGTAACAGAAAACCCTTAGCAAATTAACTTTCTTACACAGAGGTAGCTTAATTTTTCAAAGATACTTCATCTACCTTTAGGATCTTAGAAATCTTAAATATTAGAAGGGCTTTTAGAAGGGACCAAATTTGCCAGGTGATGGTGGTGCACATGCCTTTAAACCAGAACTCGGGAGGCAGAGGCAGACTGATCTCTTTGAGTCCGAGGCCAATGTGGCCTAGAGAGCTAGTTCCACAACAGCCAAGGCTCTATTACACAGAGGAACCATGTCTTGAAAAAACAATAACAAAATCACCACCGCCAACAACAACCCCCCTCCACACACACAATAAAACAAAAACAAAAGAGAGGTCAGATATTTTCTGTATAGGTAACCTACTTCCCAGGATAAGACTACTTTGAAAGGCCAACATTATTAGTTACCTATAGATAGCTGAAAGCTTTTTCAAGTCTCTTGTCATTTCTACCTCTCAGCTTTAGGTCTCTTTACTCCATAATAAAAATTTGGCCGGGCAGTGGTGGCGCATGCCTTTAATCCCAGCACTTGGGAGGCAGAGGCAGGCAGATTTCTGAATTCGAGGCCAGCCTGGTCTACAGAGTGAGTTCCAGGACAGCCAGGGCTATACAGAGAAACCCTGTCTCAAAAACAAACAAAACAAAACAAAACAAATCTGTTATTGCTAGGCATAATGGCATACATCTCTTTAATCCCAGCACTTGAGAAACAGAAGCAGGCAGATCTCTGATTTTGAGGTCATTTTGATCTACATAGTGAGTTCTAGGACAGCCACAGCTACATTGTGAGACCCTATCTCTAAAACAAAAAACAAAACTATCACTTGATGTGTGTAGGGTAATTACATGTGCCATGGTGGGCATGTGGAAGCCAGAGGACAACTTTGTGGTGGCAGTTCTCTCCTTCTACCTTTTTATGGGTTATGGGAAACAAAAGCAGGTCATCAGACTTTCAAATTTCTTCATGAGACTAAACCAGAGAACAAAGTCTCTGGTGGGCTTTTTTTTTGAAACTTCCTTTGTCAATGCAATATAAATCTCTTTACCTTAGCCTCAGGCAGACTCCAGACAAGGGCAAAAAGCACCCACATTCTTTACAAAAATACAACAAAAGCAGTCTCTAGGTTACATACTGAAATTCCTCTCCACTGAAATGTCTGTACAGGTCTGTACAGTTCAAATCACCCTCAGAAACAATGTTGTCTTAGTTAGGGTTTTACTGCTGTGAACAAAAATCATGACCAAGGCAACTCTTATAAGGATGATATTTAAATGGGGCTGGCTTACAGGTTCAGAGGTTCAGTCTTATCAAGGCAGGAGCATGGCAGTGTCCAGGCAGACATAGGCCTGGAGAAGGTAAGAGTCCCACCTCTTGTTCAGAAGACAGCCAGCAGAAGACTGACTTCCAGGCAGCTAGAACAAGGGTATTAAAGCCCATATCCACAGTGACACACCTACTCCAACAAGGCTACACCTCCTAATAGTGGCACTCCCTGGGTCAAGCATATACAAAGCATCACATTCCACTCCCCGGCACCCATAGGCTTGTTCAAACACATGAGTCTATTGGGGGACATACCTACCCACAGCATAATAAAAAATACATTTAGTCCAACCTCCAAAGCCCCCATAGTCTACAGCAGTCTCAACAATGTTAAAAGTCCAAAGCTCAAAGTCTCTTCTGAGATTCATCCAATCACTAAACTGTAACCCCCAAAGCAAGAGAAAAAGCTAGCTGGGCAAACTCCAAACTCTGAATCTCCATGTCTGATGTGAAAGCAATCTTCAGATCTCCAACTCCTTTCCTATCTTTGTTGACTGCAACGAACTTCTTTCTCCTGGGTTGGTTCCACTCCGTTAGTAGCTTTCCTCAGCAGATAGCCCACAGCTCTGGCATCTCTTAACACCTTAGGGTCTCCAAGGCAACTTCAACTTCACAGCTTCTTGTTCTAATGTCTGAGTTCCACACATGATCTTCTGGGATCTTCCAAAGGACTGGTGTCACTTCTCCAGCACGGCCCTCTGGAGCACTTTAAGCTCAGGTTGATCCACTCCACTGCGGCTACTGCTCTTGGTGATCATCCTATGGTACTGGCATCTCCAATACACTGGGGTCTTCTACTGCAGCTAGGCTTCACCAATAGCCTCTCACAGGCTCTCTTCATGGTGCTAAGCCTCAAACCCTTTGCATAACCCCTTCAGTCCTGGGCCATCAACTGCAAATGAGACTGTACCTTCACCAATGGCCTTCCATGGCCTCTCACAGTGCCAAACCTCAGGCTGCTCTTTATGCCTTCAAAGCCATTATCATCTGGGTGACCCTTACACATTACCAAGTCCAGTTATAGTATGAGGTACAACCTTGGCTATCTCTGGAACATAGCTTCTTTTTGCTCAGAAAACACTTCCCAGAAGATTTCATGCTGGTCTCTACTTAATCACTGCTAATTTCTTTTTTTTTTCACTGCTAATTTCTTAACTCCAGCTAACCAGCATTAATTGTCCTAGTAGTCCCTTCTATTCTAGACTCTAAAGCCAGGGTCACAAGGTCAAAGTTGTTGAGTTCTTTTGCTTCCTGTGGCTGGAACATGATCCCTCTTATTATCTTATTAGCTTTCTGTTTTCCAACTCCCTCACTACTTAATCTTGGCTGTCCTGGATCTTGCTCTGTAGATTGTCCTTGAACTCAGAGATCTGCATGGCTCTGTCTCCTGGAATTAAAGGTTTGTACCATCATGCCTAGACATAAACTTAGCTGGGTAGGATCTTGCCCCAAAGTCCCACTCCCCTTAATCTGTTATCTCATAGAACATAGGATTCAGCTCCATTCTACTTCCTGGTATTTCTTTAATATTTGAACCCTACATTTTATATTTTTTTCCTTTCTAAGCGTGCTACGCTAGTTCAAAACACTCTTGAGACAACTAGAGAACAGTTTCTGTTGGGCTTTTTTTGAGACTTCCTTTGTCAATACAATTGATACAAATCTCTTTAGCCTCAATAGACTCTTCAGAAAAGGGTGAAGACCAGCCACATTCTTCACCAAAATATCACAAGAACAGTCTCTTGGCAACCTATTAAAATCCTTCTCCACTGAAGCCTCTAGAGCCAGGCTTCCACAGTTTAAGTCACCCTCAGCAACAAAGTCTTCCATATTCCTACTAGGATAGCCCATTAAGCCCTACTGAAAGCATTCTACTGCTTTTCAAAGTCCCCAAACCCACATTCCTCCAAACAAAAGGATGATCAGGCCCATCACAGTAATACCCCAGTCTCTGGTACCAGTCTTAGGGTTTTAGAGCTGTGAACAGAAACCATGACCAAGGCAACTCTTATAAGGATGACATCTAATTGGGTCTGGCTTATGGGTTCAGAAGTCTATTATCATCAAGCCAGGAATATGGCAGTGTCTAGGCAGACATGGGGCTGGAGGAGCTAAGAGTTCCATCTCTTGTTCAGAAGGCAGCTAGTAGAAGACTGGCTTCCAGGCAGCTAGGATGAAGGTCTTAAGCCCACGTCCATAGTGACACACCTACTCCAACAAGGTTACACTTCCTAATATTGCCACTCCCTGGGCAAAGCATATACAAACTATCAAAAATGTCTTCCATATTCCTATTAGGATGGTCCATTAAGCCCCACTTAAAGCATTCCACTGCTTTGCAAAGTCCCAAAATCTACATTCTTCCAAAAAAATGCATGGTTAGGCTTATCACAGGAATACTCCAGTCCCTGGTACCAACTTCTGTCTTAGTTAGGCTTTCCATTGCTATGAAGAGATACTGTGACCAAGGCAACTCTTATAAAGGACAACATTTAATTGGAGCTGGCATACAGGTTCTGAGGTTCAGTACATTATCATCAAGGCAGGAAGCATGGCAGTGTCCAGGCGGACGTGGGACTGGAGGAGCTGAGGGTTCTCCATCTTGTTCCGAAGACAAATGGTAGAAGACTGGCTCCCTCATGGCTAGCAGGAGGGTCTCAAAGCCCACCCCCATGGTAACACACTTTCTCCAACAAAGCCACACCTACTTCAACAAGGCCACACCTTCTTATAGTGCCACTGCCTGGGACAAGCATATTCAAACCACACTATTAAACAGGAAGTACTTAGCATCCTTGAGGATGAGGATTCAACAAATGTTTGCTTAACAAATGGAGCTTTGGAGAATTCCAGTAGATTTCAAAGGTCTAAAGAAACTACTTACTGGGAATCAAGCTCAGAGACACTTCATTTTTCAAAACACAAGTAGGAACCAGGCTTGGTGTAGCTAAATTTGCTATTCAGTGATTACTCTTGGGAGGTGGAGGCAGGAATTCAAGTCAGCCTCAGCTATGTAGGAAGTTTGAGGCTAGCCTTGGGATACACCCAAAAAACAAACAAACAAACAAACAAACAAACCCCAAAACCCAGAACCAAACCCAAACTACAAAACCGTACAACCAAACTAAGAAAAGTCCACAAATAGATCTTAGAGAAAAAAATACTTTTAGGGCCAATATGAAGAAAATTAAAACATCTCTAGTAATTTCTCTAGCCTCTCTAAACAACTTTTACATTTTCCTAAAGTCACATATATTACAGAAGCAAGAGCTTTCATTTATCCTGAAACTTTAAATTACCTAACAATTTTTTGGGTGGGGGGAGTTCCATCTAAACTCAGCTTCTTCAAACATCAAGAGAATCTGGTAAAGAACAAACAAAACCCACTACCCAAAGAGAAAACCTGCAGAAACTCATGAGGAAAGATGGCAGGAGATACTGCTCAGAGGCCTAGCATGTGTGCGGCCCTAAGTTCGTCAGTCTTGAAAAAAAAAAAAAAAGAGAAATTTTAGCTGGGCGTAATGGTGTCTACCTTAGCACTTGGGAGGCAGAAACAGGAGGACTAGAAGTTCCTTGTTTTTACAGGTAAGGTCTAGGTTGTCAAGGCTGGCCTTGAACTCACACTCCAGGCAGATCTGGATCCAGTGAGCCTCCTGCCTCAGCTTCTTAAATACCTAGGATTGCTGGCCTAGGCCTTGCTTTGGTGGTGTGTGAGGGGTGTGGGGAGATTCTTTGTATAGCCCTGGCTGTCCTGGAATCAACTGTCAGCCTCTACCTTCCAAGTGCTGGGATTATTGGCAAGAGCCACCACCACCTGGCTGGCTCTTTGTTTTTTGAGACAATGTCTCATGTGGTCTTGAACTGCTGATCTTCCTAAGACCCCCAAATACTGGGGTTAGAGGCCTGTGTCACCATACTTGACTTTTATCCTACGTTAACCTATCCCAACTACACTACAACCTCTGCTCCAGTAAACACTTCTCACATTCCTTAAATATTCCAAATTCCCTCTTTCCCAATTTTCTACGCTGGAAATATTCTCTTTTCTAGTGATTTCACGGTATCACACTAAGTTTTATTTCCCTTGTCCAGTCTTTGGGAGTCTTGGCTGAGATAATGTACTGTTACAATTTGATAGTGTGGCTATTTTCCCTATGCTTCTACCTTACAGTCAAACTTTTTGAACATCAGGACCCTGCCTACTGAAGTCTGTGCTGCTCTTTGGCACCCTGAATCTACTTGATAAGCCCTTAAAACTTTCAAAATTTCGTGGTTGTGTGGTGGTGAGCTCCAGTAATCCCAACAGGAGATAGGAGGAAGAGGATTGGGGTCAAGGCCATCCTTGGCCATAAGAATTTGAAGCCATCCTTGGCTATGTAACAGTATGTCTCAAAAACAACAAAAAACCTCCCAAATTTAGTATACATTTTTGTTGCAATTCTCTTATGTTTACTTCTGCTTAGGGCCCACCTCCCCCAAAATCACATTCTTTGACTATTTAAGCCTGCCAAAGTCTCTCGAGAATTAAAAAGCAGGTATTTATATTAAGAACTACTGTTTGTTCAACTAGACAATAAAATTGGAAAGAGTTTGGGGCTTTGGAATCAGGCAGATTTCAAAAATCTACTTGTACTGCTCACTATCAGTAAAATGCTGGGTTTGTTCTCCCCACCCCTTGGGGATTGTGAATAGATGAAGCTAGGAATTTATTACTCATCAAAGATCTAGCACTGGAACTTGAATATAGCAGACAGTTGGCATCTTCTTTCCCACCTTAAGGAAAAACGGTCCTGCTGAAAGGGGAAAGGAAAAAACACCGATCACAAAGCAACTGGGAAGCAGAGGCGAGAGGATCAAGGTCATCCTCAACTGTAAGACAAGTTTGAAACAATCTAGGGCTGAATGAGACCCTGTTTCAAAAAAAAAAAAATCAAAAGAAGACATGCATGACTTTGGCTTGAGTAACTTAACCAAGTTACTTTAGACAATACCTTTCAGTCCTTTCTTGGGACAGAAGGCATTTTCTAAACCAATTCTAGCTGGGAGACAGAGGTGGAGATTCTGATGAAAGTTTTCAAGATGAACAAACCGAATTCCTGGTCAAAACCCCGAAGACAGCGGCACATTGATCGCTTTACGGCTTCCCAAGTACACAAACTTTGCAGGAAAGCGACAAGTTCATAGGCACGTCGAGGAGGAGACTCGACTGCTTGGTGAACTCTGGCGTCATCCAGCTCCTTAGCCAACCATCCCATGTCAGAGAGGACCGTCCCCCTTCTCGTACATCAACCTCCCCGCGTCCCCTCTCAGCCCACCCTCAGGTCCCGGAGAGAACTCACTGCCAAGGCCTTTGGCCTGGTGGAGGAACTGTGGGTCCCCCATCGGCTGCTGCTCCTCCTCGGTGGGCTCCACGGTCCGTTCGGAGCCCTCCTCAGGAGGCGCGACTCCCGCGGACAGCTCGTCCCCGCTGGGAGTCTCTCCTCCCGCCGCCGCCGCCCCCTCGGGCTGCTTCAAGCCCAGCCAACTGCTCAACCCTCGGAACATCCCGCCCGCGGGGGTCACCGCCACAGCTGCCACGGTCCCCTCGCCCAAGAACCCTTGCACTATTAACTGTTGGGAGACCTGACTCCGCTGGTCTTCCAGAGAGGCTGGCCGGAACCGGAGCGAGCCCTGCGAAGCCAGGCGTTGGCCCACCCTCTACGATGGCGCCTCAGCTGGCCGCGCATGCGTCACGTCCGGCTCAGGCTCTTCCCCCTCCGGGTTGACTCCCCGCTCCCTCACCCGCGCTGGTACTTGTGGAAAAGAGGCTAAGGGCCAAAAGGGCTTTCCCCGCTGCGGAGATCTGACGCGTCTCTACCCATTTTTCTATTTCCCCCAGATTTATAGGCGTGTGGTTGGCATCGTTGGGGGCTCATCCTACCTGGTCTCACTTTGTGATTGTCTCGAAATGACAACCTCCTTTTTCAGGTCCAGCTGGACCGGGTTACACCCCCACTCTTGGAAAAGGAGGACTCAAGCCTCCTCCTGAGTTTAAGTAACCCAAAGCTAGGAGTAGTGCATAGTGATTTAGGCCAACCTGGGCTACGTAAGACCTTGTGTCAAAAGCAGAATATTAAAAAGAAAACCCTAGAGGAAAAAGAAAGGAAACAAATTGCAAGGAAGTTGAGGTGGGGTACTTATAGATTAAAAAATGGTTTGCAGGGGGTAGGTGAGATGGGTTAGCAGGTGAAGGTACTTGCCACCAAGCTTGGCAACCTGAGTTTGATTCCTGGTACCTATGGGATAGAGAGAACTGACCCTTGCAGGTGCTCTGTCCTCTGATCTCGCTTTACAGCTTTGCAGTTTGTATACAAGTTCATAGGCACGTCGAGGAGGAGACGAAGTGACTCTATGACTACCTATACAATAAATATAATCTAAAGTATTTCACACAATAGCTTAGAGAACTGGGACTGAAGCTCAGTGGTAGACTGGTAAAACACATGCCCAACACAGCAAATCATGCACATACACGTACACATATAAAATAGACTTAGCTGAACAGGTGGTACACACTTGTACTCTCAGTACTCAGGAAATTGAGGTGGGAGGATCTTGAGTTCAACACTAGCCAGAACTACATAAGACTCTTTCCCAAAACACCAAATGACTGGCACTTAGAATATAAAACCCGGGTAGGTTATGTGGCTCATAGGCAAAGGTGCCTGCCACCTTGCATAGCTCTGGGACCCACATGATAGAAGAAAATAACCCAGCTCTGTAACTTGTTCTCTTGTCTGTATCAGTGCACTGTGTTCTCCCTCAACCCCATACACTAAATAAAAGGTAATAAAGATTAAAAACAGAAAATCCCGAATACTTAGGCTTTCTTTCTTCTTTTAAAGACAGGATCTCAAAGCCTGGTGTGGAGGCATACACTTTTAATCCCAGCACTTGAGTGGCAGAGGCAGGCAGATCTCTGTGAGTTTGAGGCTAGCCTCATCTACATAGTACAGCTAGGGTTACACAGTGAGGGTTTTTTTTTTTCTTTTAAATATAGGGTCTCAAGTAACACAGGCTGGCCTTGTCTTGGATTCTCTGCTGCACTCACCAAGCTTTGCTTATCTGGTTCTGGGAATCAAACTCATTGCCTTCTCTATGCTAGGTCTATACTCTACCAATGGAGCTACACACCCAAAGTCCACAACTGTGCATTTTATTTGGACACTAATTCAGCAAACACATTTAAAAATGATGACACGTGTAGATGGCAATTTGGACCTTAGGAAGCTGATGAGATCAAGGAACTGTGAGATTATATTTAAATTGTGGTCAAAATTCAAAATTTGTCATCACCCATTTACAAAGTCAGTAATTTAGTACTATTAAGCACATTCACATGACTTTGCAACCAGTCACCAGAACTTTACCTTTTTTTTTTTTTTTTTTTTTTTTTGAGAAAAGGTTTCTCTGTGTAGCCCTGGCTGTTCTGGAACTTACTATGTAGTCAAGGCTGGCCTCAAACTCACAGAGATCAGCCTGCCTCTGCCTCTTTACTTATGGGATTAAAGGTATACACCACTATGCCTGGTTTATTTTTACTTTTTTATATTATTTTTTTCTGTAACTATTATGTCAAACAAGCAGAACTGGTAAGGAGTTGATGACCATAGTTCCCAAGGCCAGACTCTAATGTTTGTTGTGGAATGATAGCTATGACCCCTCCTTGCCTTACCCTTTGACAGTTCCAGTGATCTTTGGAAATAAATGCAGGGACTGATTATAATTGATTTCCCTGTGGTCCAGTTCCCCAGACTGACCTGCATTTATATTTAATTCAGATCCTGGACTTCAGCTTGTCAAGCCGAAACTATCCACAACTCCTAATAAGTTTATTGAGATATGATTCAAATACTTTACGATTCACCTGCTTAATATATACAACAAAACATTAAGATATTTATATGTACATGTATACATGGCTTTAAATCTATACAAATATTTGCTTATTTATTTTTATGTGTATATGTGTACCTGCACAAGCTTGTGTGAACCACATGCATGCAGCAGATGCCCTCAGAGGTTAGAGCACATTGGATCTCTTAGATCTGGAATTATAGGCAGTTGTGAGCCACCTGATGAGAGAGTTGGGAATTAAACTATGGTCCTTGGAAAGAGCATTGCTGAGCCACCTCACCAGTCCTCTGGCTTTTAAATGAAAAGAGAATTAGTGTGTGTGTGTGTGTGTGTGTGTGTGAGAGAGAGAGAGAGAGAGAGAGAGAGACAGAAAGACAGAGAGACACACAGAGAGAGACAGAGAGAGACAGAGACAGAGATGTTTGGAGGCAAACATCTGTATTCTCTGAGGCACCTCACTTGCTGTAAAGGTTTTATTATATTTATTTATTTATTTATTGTGTGTGTGTATGTTTATATAGCCACAAACATCCTTACCTGCAGATCCATCTCACTGGACATATAGATTTAATTTTAAATTACCTTATTTTTGAGTCCAAGTTTCATCATGTGCACTTGCCTGACCTGGACCTGGCTTAGGAACAGAATTCTAGTCTTCTGTTAGAGCAGCAAGCACTCTTAACTTCTGAGCCATCTCTCCAGACCCTAAAGAAATGTGTGTGTGTGTGTGTTGTTGTTGTTGTTGTTGTTGGCTCAGGACCACCAAAACCAAGTTCTCAGCGCGAAGATTATATTTGTCCCAGAGGGACAGAGGGCAGGGAATAAGAGACAAAGACAGGAGAAATAGAGGACTAGGAAGAAGGGGAATGGAACAAGGGAAAAGGAGAAAGGGTATTTATTTGTCCCAGAGGCGAAGGATTAAGTCTGGATAGAGAGGAGACAGACATGGTTCATAGGCAAATGGCGGTTTATAAAGGTTAAAAAGGTAATATCCCCCTCCACTCCCTTGCACTTTAGGATGAGGTGTTTAATATTAATTGGGCATGTTAATTAGGTGATCAAAAAGGGGCTTCTGATTGCTGGATTTCAATACTTTGATAGCTAGACCTTGGTAGTTAGCCTTAAAAGGAGGAAACGGCCAAATAAGGAGATAGGTCTTGGAGGTTACCTTTAGGAATGTAATCTAATGGTTTTTAATGAGGCAGAGGGAATGGGCAAGAAGGGCAAGGTCTGCCAGGGACATGATGGCCATGCTCTAGCTGGCTAGGGTCCCTTATATATACATGGTGGCACACACACACACACACACACACACACACACACACACACACACACACACAGTGGGAAGCTGGTTCAGTGAGTGCTGTGCATGCCTGGTTGCCTGAGTTTGAGCCCCAAAACTCACATAAAGGCAGGAAAGAACCTCCTCCACAAAGTTGTCCCCTGACCGCCAGGTACGTGCGCTGCTCTTCACATGTTCATATGCACACTAATAAATAAAACTTTTAAAAATGATTGTTATTTTATGTACAAGGAACTATCATGGTCTTTCAGTGGGTAGGCAGTCGTGAATAATAGATGTTAGGAAGCACTAGTCCTTTGCACTTCCTGCGTGCGGTCTGAAGGTATTTCCGGTTCGGACAGAAGGTATTTCCAGTTCGGACAAAGGCCCTTTGTTGAGTCATCTTATGAACTAACGGGAGCCCTGGCAGGATTTTGGCGAGGGGCTTCAGTGGAGCTTCCTGCATCTTCCTCTCTTCCCCAGATGACCCAGGAGGGAAAAAGACAATAGTGTAAGTATTTAATATTTGCTTTAAAATTGTTGGGAGATGTAACAAGATTTGTCATTTTAATCATTTTAGGGGTACAATTCAGAGGCATTGATGACTTTCTTTTTTTTCAAGACAGGGTTTCTCTGTATAGTCCTGGCTGTCCTGGAATTCTCTCTGTAGACCAGGCTGGCCTCGAACTCAGAGATACTCCTGTTTCTGCCTCCCGAGTGCTGGGATTGGGATTAACGGTATGGGCTACCAGGCCCAGCTAGCTTCTTGTCTTTAAGTCAGTGAGAACCTGAAATTATTGACAGTTTTCAGAAACTGGTATTTGTTTTAAGCACAATTGGAAAGAGTATGGATTTATTTGATTCAGAAGCCCAAGATAGGGGTTCTAATTCCAACATTTAGTAGGTGAGTCACTTTAACATTTTGGGTCTTTTTGTGGTGGTGGTGGAACGTGAAAAAAAATCTTATTTATGTGTGTGTTTGTGTGTGTGTATCTGTGTGTGCTTGTGTCCTCACCTGCATGCCCCTGCCCAAGGATGCCAGAATTGGGCATTGGATTCCCCTGAGTTGGAGTTCTAGATAGCTGTAGTTTCTGATGTGGGTGCTGGGAGCTGAAGTCCTTGGGGAGAGTAGGGAGTGCTCTTAATCGCTGACCCGTGGTGGTAAAGTCCTTTAAAGTAAAAGATTATGCCAGATGCTTGTAATCACAGCATGTAATCACAGTGCTCACAAGTCACAGGCAGCAGGATAGCAAGTTTGATTCCAGCCTGGGCTACAGTGCTAGATTCTATTTCAAAAAGCACAAGGGGGTGGGTAGGGTGGTGAGATGGCTCATCAGATAAACTGGTGACTGCTACCAAGCCTGATGACTTGAGTGCCATCCTCAGGACACATAAGTGAAAGGAGAGAATGAATTCTGAAAGTTGTCTTTGCACCTTCGCGTGTGCCTTAGTACATTCTTGTGGGCTTACACAAAATAAATAAATGCAAATGAAATTAAATAAAAAAGTGTGAAATTTGGTTTTAAAGTTTATAGCCTTTGATATATATATATACATATATCAAATTTATATATATATATATATATATATAATTATGAGATTCCTGCAATCAAAATGATGGATTTTTTTCTAAAAAGCATCTTGAGAGTCTAGCACAGTGTTATGTCAGTAGTAATTATGAATAGACACATTTTGCTTTTTTTTTAGGTGCTGACACTAAAATCCAAAGTCTTGAACAAGTCCTGTTCCACGGAGCCATATACCAAATCCTTCCTTAGCTTTTTGGACAGTTCATTCCTACATTATACAGCTTGCTTAGACTTGCCTTTTGAACTTGCTGTCTGGCTCAGAGCAATCCCTGACTTTTACTTCTGTTTAGAATGTAGTTAGGGAGAAATATTTTCAATGTAAATCTTCAATTTTATCAGAAAATGTTTGTAATTCCTCTTTCAATTAATTTAGTAATGTTTTTTATGTCTACCATTTTATCTGTATAATTTTCCATGATAATCTTCAATTTTAATGTTTTTCTATATATTTCTTCAATTTTACCAGAAATATTTTCCATGTAAATCTTCAATTTTATCAGAAAATGTTTATAATTCCACTTTCAATCAACTTAGAAATATTTTTATGCCTACCATTTTATCTGTATAATTTTACATGAAATAGTCAATTTTAATGTGTTTTTCTATATATTTCTTCAATTTTATCAGAAATATCTTCCATGTAGGTCTTCAATTTTATCAGAAAATGTTTATAATTCCACTTTCAATCAACTTAGAAATATTTTTATGTCTACCATTTTATCTGTGTAATTTTCCATGATAATCTTCAATTTTCACATGTTATTCTTTATTTTTCTAAAATTTTATCAGAAATATTTTCCATGTAAATCTTCAATTGTATCATAAAATGTTTCTACTTCCTTTTTCAATTAATTTATCAATGTTTTTATGTCTACCATTTTACTCTAATTTTCCATGAAAATTGTCAGTTTTAACGTGTTTTTCTATGTTTCTTCAATTTTGTCAGAAATATTTTCCATGTAAATTTTCAATTTTATCATAAAATGTTTTTACTTCCTTTTTCAATAAAAAAATAGAATGTAGTTAGGGACTATGTTTGGTTTTTTTTTTTTTGGAAAGTGATTATAGTTTCTCCTCCAGGTTCCATGACTTTACTAGACCCAGGTGGTTGGCTAGATTTCCAGTACCAGGCATGGCTTATCATGCATGCTGGTTCTTGGTGTGGTTCATAGGTGTTACAGCTGAGTAACTGAGCTGAGTTGGTGCTTCCTTCCTTTGGAAGCCTGAGTAGCAGCTTCTGGTACCATGAAATCTAGTCCTCAGGGAGGAAGCTTTTAGGTCAGATCCAGTTCAGGGGTCTCTGGGCCTCATTTCTGAAGTCTATTGTGTCTTCAGCAAAAGAGATTTTTCTTCCACTTCTGATAGGCAACCAAGGGCAACGTCAATAGCTTATAATGTTTTGGGAATCTCTTGGACGACTCTGACCAACAACTCAAAAGGGGATTTCTCAAGCCTGGTGTTGGGGTTTTGTTTAGATGGTCTATGGTTCTTGTCAGCCCAGATGGGAACATTTCACTTAAACTATATATGTATACACTCATATGTGTTATATGCAATTTTAGGTAGATAATAATATGATGTTTTATGACTTTTGGAAGGCAGTGTTCCTGTTATTTTGGTTCCCTCCCTCCCTCTGTATTTATCTCCCTTCTCTTATGAAGGACATTTAGGTTGTTTCCATATTGTGAACAGAGTGGCAATATTTATTTTATTTTATGTGTGTGGGTGTTTTGCCTATATGTGTGTCTATGTACAACATTCATGCCTGGCACCTGCAGGGGCAGAAGAAGGTATAATATCCCCTGGAACTGGAGTTACAGACTGTTCTAAGCTGCCACATGGTTGCTGGGAACTGAACTTGGGTCCTCTGGAAGAGCAGCCAGTGCTCATAATGGCTGAGCCATCTCTCCAGGCCTTCCTTTATGTATTTGCTGTTGCCATGGGTTCTCATGTAACCCAGCCTTGCCTCAAGCTCACTATGCAGCTGAGGATGACTTGGAACTCCTTATCCCATTGTTTTTCTTTCACAAATGCTGGGAATACAGGCCTGGGCTACCACATGACCTTTATGTGGTCCTTGAGAATCAAATCCATCCAGGACCTCGTGTATGCTAGGCAGGTACTCTACCAAGTGAATTACAACTCTAAACCCCTTTAAATTTTGTAATTTTAATTTTTATTGAGAGTGCATGGGTGTGTGTGTGTGTGTGTGTGTGTGTGTGTGTGTGTGTGTGTTACAGTTCCCAAGCAGAAACCAAAGAATGTCTGTTAGGGGAGTTGGTTCTCTCCTTCCAACATGTGGGTTGTAGGAATTGAACTCGAGCTCTCAGGTTTGTGTGCTAAGTGTCCAATCACTGAGCCATCTCACTCCCCGCCCCCTTTATTAATTTGTTTTATTGTCAGTTTTGTCTCTGTGTGCTGGTGTGTGCAGATGCCAGATGCAAGTGCCACAAGGGGCTAGAGGAGTGGAGTTCCCCTTGCAGCTGGAGTTACAGGTGCCTGTGAGCCGCCTGTCTGATGTGGGTGCTGGAAACTGAACTTGAGTCCTCTGCAAGGGCAGTAAGTACTTTAACTGCGGACTCATCTCTCCAGTCCTCTATTTTTAACAATTTGAGGCAGAGTCTTGATTTGTATCCCCAGCTGGCCTGGAACTTGCCTTTCTCTGAGTCCCAAGTGCTGGGATGGCTGATGTAAGCCACCAAGCCTGGCTTTCCTTTGAATTCTTGACGTCCATGATCATACCCTCTGCTGCTAAACTCGTTGGGGCCTTTTGCCTTCTTCGATCCCTTCTCCTTCCTGTCTCCCTGCTGGCTCTGGTGGACTTCAGTCTCTGGCCTCCAGCATTAGACCTTTGGCCTGGTACTACATTTACATTCTAAAGAGGCTTCCACTTTGTCCTACTTGACACAACTGACAAAACTGGTTTTGTCAGACGTCTAGATTTGTGTAGATTATAGCTAGCTATTAGTACATAGTTGTCATTCTAAACTCCACTAGGTCTTCAGTAACGCTTGTCTAAGTTTTGAGTCTTGTTTTATGATTGCTATTCAAAAAAATTCATGATCATTTGGGAGGCAAGGGCAGGAGATTGTTCTAAGTTTGAGACCAGCCTGGCCTGCATCCAGATCTCCAGGTCAGCCAGTGACATAGTGCACCTCTTACTGTTGCTGAGGTCTCCCATAACCCAGAGTGGCCTCGAATTTACTAAGTACTCAGGAGGATCTTGAACTTGTGATCCTTTTGTTTCCACTTTCCTTTGCTGCAATATAGTATGTATTACCATGGTGTTTGATGGGGTGTATTAAGATACTACCTGTGGTCTTTTATTTGCTAGGCAAGCACTCTACCAAATGAGCTACATTTCCAGTCCTAGCCTGTCTTAAAAACCAAATAAAATAAAATAAAATAAAATCAATTCACGGCGTCTAGAAAAAAAAGTCAGCTCCCTTCAAACCCATGTCCAGTTAGATCTTTTCTTTTTCGGTTGCTTTTTCTCCTTTCCTTCACCTGAAACATCCTGGGGTGTCCTTTGCCACACTTATCCTTTAAACACTCCCCCAAAGTCGCTTTGGAAGCCTTCTCTTCTACTTAGCTCAGCTCCGCCTCTCTTCCTAACTTTGTGCTAAGGAATTTTTTTTTTTTTTTACCAAGGGGCATGTAAGGGGGCAGTGAGCTCCTAGGCAATAATTCTGCTTTCCTCCTTTCCCACCGTTTGCTGTGGCGGGCCCCTGGGCTGCACTATAGCGGATGGTCAAACATTTATGGTGAGTGAAGTTGGCGGGAGAATCGGAGCAAGGGGCTCTGCTGGTCAGGGTTCTGAGCAGTCCAGGAGCCTTCAGAGGCCAGCCTGAAGCTAGCTAACCACAGGAGGGAGGGGAGGAGGGAGGGGGAGGGAGGGGAAAGAAGGGAGGGAGGGGCAGGCCCATACTGTGGCCTGGGGCCAAGGGCGTCTAGAGCAGGGGGTGATGGGAGTTGCCTGTGCCTTAGGAAACACTTTTTAGGCGCTTGTTTTGTACTGTTGCTGGAACTCAACGCTGCAGCACTCCCAGTTTCACAACCAGCGTGAGTCAGCCGGGCTGGCGGCGGGACGGCGAGGGGAAGGTGGGTGAGGACTCCTCAGTCCCTGGGGGCACTCAGGATCAAGTGGTGACCAGAGAGCCCTAGATGCGGTCCCTGTACACGTAGGACAGGTGAGCGCCAGGCCAGGCTGGCCGCTGGGTGGAGCTGCGTGAGCCACCCTCCACGGCGCCCTCACCACTGCACAGGTAACACCCCTCCTGGACCTCTCCCAAACCCCCTCCGGCCTCGGTACCCAGAACACCATGTGTCCCCCGGGGCCATTGCGGCCTTGTCCGCAGCACATTTGGGGCCTGGGCACTTTTGTCCCCTTCCCGCTGGTGTCCACGCCCAGCCCACCGCCATTCGCATCTTGCACACGATGTTTGAAAACCTAGGCGATCCAACGGGCCTTGGGGACGGGGTGGGGGTGGGGCGAGAACGACGCCCACTAGTGCCCAGTGCTCTGTCGGAGCCTGTCTCCTGGAGGTAGCTAGTAACCCGGGGTCCAAATCGGCTCGTCCCTGGGGTGTGCCTTTCAGCGCTGGATTCCGCACCCCAAGCCCCATTTTTCTCTGCTTTGTGGAGCCCCGAAATGGCGTTGGCGGAAGTGAAACCACGAGACGGAGTGGGGCGAGGTCCTCCGGGATGAATCGGTTTTTGAGTAGGCTTTCTGCACCAGCGTACAGGTTAAACAACAACCCTTTTAGCTGGCCTAAGTGTACTAAGCTCTGTCGCCTGGGGGAGGCGTTTTCAAAACAATTGATGTATACTTTATGCTCATGAAATGTTCCATTTCACATCAGGTCTGTGGGGTTTGACTAGATTTAGACCGTTTCCATCAACCCACAGAGGTTCTTGGTGCTTTTTTTCTAGTCAGTCTGTTTCCCTTCCCCGCCCCCTTGCACTGTTTTGATAATCATCGTCTTGGCTAACGTCATAAATCGGGCTTATCCAGTAAGTACTCTTTGTGTCTGATTTACATTACTTTTAAAATGAGCATCATTAGAAAGGTGTCTCTTGATGTTTCTGTTGGTGTAGGCCTGCACTGTGGAGTGGAAATGCATGTGTGGTAAGTTGGAACAGAGATATGTTTTAATTTTTTTTCCCCAAGGCTTAGTACAAAGCTGTGACATATAGCTCACAAGTAAATTGTTATATCCATTACATTTCTCTCTCTCTCCCTCTCTCTGACTCTCCCTCCCTCCTTCCCTCTCTGTGTCTGTCTGTCTGTCTCTCCTCCTCCCTTCCTCCTTCCCTCTCTGTCTCTGTCTGTCTGTCTGTCCCTCCCTCCTTCCCTTCCTCCCTCCCTTTTCCCCTCCTTCCCTTTCTCCCTCCCTCTTTCCCTCTCTCTTTTTGTTTCTTCTTTCTTGTTTGAGGCAGGGTCTCACTGTGTAGCCACAACTTGCCTGGAACTTGTTATGTAGACCAGACTGCCCTTGAACTTACGGAGACCTACCTGTCTTTGTCTCTTGAGTTCTGGGACTCAGGGAGTATGCCACCATACTAGCTAACTTTATATTTTTGTTGTTTTTTTTTTGAGACTGAGTCTTACTCTGTAGCACAGTCTGGCTTAGATCTAATTATGTAGCCTGGACTGGGTTTGAACTCAGAACTGTCTTCATGCCTCAGTCTCCTGAGGCAGGATTATAGGTATTGGCTATCTTGTCCAATTTTTTCAATTCTAATTCTTTTTTTGTTGTTGTTGGTTTTTTGAGACAGGGTTTCTCTGTGTAGCCCTGGCTGTCCTGGAACTCACTCTGTAGACCAGGCTGGCCTCGAACTCAGAAATCTACCTGTCTCTGCCTCCCAAGTGCTGGCATTAAAGGTGTGCACCACCACTGCCCGCTCAATTCTAATTCTTAATTTGGTTGTTTCTCAGATTGCATCTGGATATTGGCAGTCACCCATTCGCCCACCAATGAAGTATATCCTGGTTACTGGTGGGGTCATCTCAGGCATTGGTAAAGGGATCATCGCCAGCAGCATTGGGACCATTCTCAAGTCATGTGGACTCCGAGTTACTGCCATCAAAATTGACCCCTACATTAACATCGATGCTGGAACTTTCTCACCTTATGAACATGGTATGAAAAGGAATCTTTTCCTTTGAAAGCCTTAAACTTTAATTTGCTAAACTAAATACACACACTTTGCAATGATTTCTTCTCTGTGTGTGTTTTTAAATTTTTACGTATGTGCATATGTGTCTGTATATGCTATGTGTTTGCAGGTGCCTACAGAGGCTGGGAGAGAGAGAGGTTCTGTGGAACTGGGTGAAGTTACAGGTGGATGTTAGCTATGGGCACTTTGGGATCTTAACTCTGGTACTCTGCAAGAGCAAAAGATACTCCTAACTGCTGGACTGTCTCTCTCGCCCCTTGTCTTGTGTTTTGGGTAACTTCTCTAGGATAGACTTCCAGAAGTAGACTTGCTGGATCATACCTTAGAAATGTGTGAAAGTTCTTATGGCCATTGATCCATTTTTCAGATCACTGATGGCCTTCCACATAGTTAAGTCTTTGGAAATAAATCACTTTCTGTGGACTAGAGCTTAGTTTATTTTATCATAAAGGTAATACATTCCTGTTAACATTTCCAACTGCTGCAATAACTGTTATAAATATTGACTTTATTTTAGGTGGCTTGGGGGGAGGATATGAGTGTATGTGTGGTTGAACATGAATGAATACTAAGGAAAGAGGTTGATTTCAGCTGTCTCCCTTGGTCATTTCCACCTTATACTTTGCGGTGGGCTCTGTCATTTGAACCCAGAGCTTGTTGATTTAGCTCGTCTCGTTAGCCAGCTTCGTCCAGGGTGCCGAGTGCTGGAATGCTAGGATCACAGGCAGGTTGCCATGCCCACCTGGCATTCGAGTGGCTGCTGGGGACCAGAACTATGTCCTTGGACTTGTGTGGCAAGTGCTTTATACACAGTACCATCTCCCTGGCCCTGACAGTTTTCTTTGATCATACTGTAGCCCAAGCTAACCTAGCACTTACTCTGTAGCCCAGGCTGGCCTTGGATTCACATTAATCAATTTCAGCCTCCTGAGTTCTGTGATTATAGGTTTGAGTCACCACAGCCAGGCATTTTGATATGTATGACTTAGTTTTTTAAAAGGTCATTAATACCGGGCTTGGTAGCACATGCCTGTAATCCAAGAATTTGAGAGATTAGATAGGAGAAATGGGGCTTCAGGGAGAAATCAAGGCCAGCTTTAGTCAGTTACATAGTTAGAGCTGGCTTGGGCTACATGAGACCCTGCTTTTAGCAACTACAACTTTAAGGCAAGCCTGGGCTACATGGGACCTAATCTCAAAAGAACAAGGACAAAACAAAACCAAGAGAAACAAAGGGCTGGATGTTTCTTATTCAGTAATAAAGTCATGTAATCATAGAGAGGTGAGTTTGCATCCGCCAACACCCAGGTAAAAGTCAGTTGTGGTGTTACACATCTGAAACTCCAGAACTCATGAAGCAGAGGCAGATGAATCCCTGAAGCTCTTGGGCTAACTGGCTGAGCAGAATGGATGATTTCCAGTTTCATCAGGAGACTAATTCAGTTTCAGAGCAATTGAACAAGACATCTCTGGCCTCCACATAAATGGGCACTCATATACATGCACACTTTTGTGTTTATACATCCTATATCCACAGGAACACATACCTATATCACACATACACCAAAAAAGTATTCACTATAATTTTTTTGTATGTACTTGTATTTACTTACTAATTTGTGTGTGCACACTCCATGGAAAGGATGTGGCAGTCAGAAAACAATTTATGGCAGTTAGCTCTTTTTGTACCATGTGGGTCTCAGAATGAATTCATGTTATCAGGTTTAGCAGCAAGCACCCCTTCTTGCGGGCCCTCAAATAATTTTTTTTTACATGCAACCAGAAAAGTACATAAATCTTTTTTTTGTTGTTGTTTTTGTTTTTTCGAGAGGGTTTCTCTGTGTAGCCCTGGCTGTCCTGGAACTCACTCTGTAGACCAGGCTGGCCTGGAACTCAGAAATCTTCCTGCCTTGCCTCCCAAGTGCTGGGATTAAAAGCATGCGCCACCACTGCCCAGCTACATAAATCTTAAGCGTATGGCTTTGAGGAGGAATTTTATCTAAATGAACCTTTTGTGTAACCAGCCCTGATAGATCACAGAACAAAACTCCCCTTTGTGGGGCTGACCAGATGACTCAGTTGGTAAAGTTGCTTGCTACCCAAAAGGGTAAGCCTAATAACCCTAGCAATCCTCAGACCTCACCAAAAGGTGGAAGGAGACAATCAACTCCTTAAAATTGTCCCTTTGTGTCCCTTGTTCTTGATCCTTAACTAAAAATAAATGGTATGTGTCTATTTCCAGTTTGAAAAATAAGGGTGTTTCCCAAGCTTTTTGGTTTTTTGAGACAGGGTTTCTCTGTGTATCCCTGGCTGTCCTGGAACTTACTCTGTAGACCAGACTGGCCTCAAACTCAAAAATCCTCCTGCTTCTGCCTCCCAAGTGCTGGGATTAAAAGAGTGCGCCACCACTGCCTGGCTATTTCCCTAGCTTTTGATATTTGTGTGCATGCTCAAGCGCATACACACACACACCATACACACATTTTTTAAATGCAGAGATCTAATCCAGATTCTCAATGTGAGCTACAGCTTCAACCCACATAATTCATTAAATAGATTTACTTATTTCTTTGTATATTGAATATATAAATATGTACACATATATACATACATACATGTATACATGTATATTGAGATAGGGTCTCATTATGTATACCTGTCTGGTCTGGAACTCATTACGTAGATCAGGCTGGCCTTGAACTCACAGGCATCTGAGATTAAAGTTATTACCACTCTTAAGATTTATTTTTATTCTTTGTGTTAGTATTTGCCTACATGTATGTATATGTACCACATGTGTGCTTAGTACCCAAGGAGTCCAAAAAAGGGGCTCAGATCCCCTGGAACTGTAGTTATAGACAGTGGGTGCTGGGAATGTAACTCTGGCCCTTTGGAAGCGCAATAAGTGCTGTATTCTGCAGAGGTATTTCTCCGGCCCTGTACTGTGTGTTTTGAAGCGTGATCTCACTATATATCCATGGCTGTCCTGAAACTGCTTATACCAGTCTGGTTCCAAACTTTCAGGGACTTTCCTGCTTCATTTCCCAAGGGCTAAGATCATAGGCATGCTCACAGGCATAGGTTTTGAGGTTGATTCTTGTCTACATCTCTGAAATCTGACAAGTTTTAAAACTGTAGTAAGTCTTCATATATTTATAGCTACTGTCCTTTTTTTTTTTCAAAAAATTTGAAAATTGAAGATTCTGTATGTTTGTGCCTAGGTATAGTTTCTGTTTTTTTTTTTTAATTTTATTAGCTTGAGAATAAAACACGCAAAAAGAGTATCTTGTTAGAATTTGGTTTTGTTTGTAAAGAACTTAATAGGGTAGCTTGCATTTTTTTTTAGGTGATTGATAGGTATAGTCAACAAACCTGAATTAGCAATACAAAGGCATAGAAAGGGCACATATGGGAACATCCCAGAGTTCCTAGGTCCGCTTGTACACAAGTAAATTGTAGAAAGTTTGGTCACTGTTTGAATTTTGAATACAGCTGCTAAAACTGATTGGTGAAGATTATGCCAACTAGCTCAGCTGCAATTGATTATGGGTGAAAGAACAAGTCATTTCAGAGTCTCCCTCGGCACCGGGATGCATGCCCAAATCTATTGCCATTTGGACTGCCCTCTCCCTCTCTGCTTTTAGCTTCCAGGTTCTGATGCCTGAGGTCAAAGCCTGACGTGTCCTTTTGGGTTTTATGTACACAACCACACGGTCAGTCAAACAGCACCGGTGGGGGGTCGGTCACAAAGACTGCTGGTAGTAGTTAGGCCTGAATTTCAGACAGGATAGTAAACTAAAGGAGCTATGAAGTCTCAATGCAAACTCGACAGGAAAGGGCGAAGCAGTCAGGTTCCAGGTGGCTTTTCTCACTGGCAAAACCAAACATGCATTCTTCCTGCAACAGTCTCCTCAGTACTGCATGTCACCACACCTAGAAAGCACAGCAGTAGGCCCAGAACGCCTGCACACAGGACGCTGTGGCTGTCAGGATCACCGCTCGCTCTTCCTTTTCCTCGGTCTTTTCCCCCCAGGGCTTGCAGGTATTGGAGTCTTTTTGCCCCTCTTCTTTTACTGGGGGCACAAGCAGTTGGAAAAAGATGTCATTATCACTGGTTTCTGTCACCTGTGATTTTTTCATCTCTCCAAAAATGTTGACGTACAAACTGCTGTGGGACCCTGGCTATCCACAGACTTCTTAGACCTCTTACGGTTCTTACCAATGTTTCTACAAATCCCTCTTTTCATCATCTTCCCCTTTCTCCTAGGTAGGCCTGAAAGCTTTTCTCTTAGGGTAGGTAAAACCTGGTTAACCTCAGAATCCTCAAGAGTGTTAGGAATGTCTTTTAACCCCCTCCCCTCTTTAGGGTCAGGTAAGACCAATGAAGGGCGACTATGATCAATCCCCCTCTTAGCTAGTCTCTTCTGGAGGAACTTTTCCTTCTTCTTAAACCGATGTTTCTGATTTCTGATTATAGTGTTTCACTGCCGGAAATGGTGGCTGATGAAATGGAACATTCCACTCTTTAAAAAGTTCTTTATGGACTTTCTCTGGTGGCATAACTTTACATGATAGAAGTCTTTCACCAAAAGGTAGTTATCCATTGTTTCTGCACCTATCTTGGCAATATCCTCAGACTTAAACTCCACAAGGGCATAGGTAGCCTCTGCTGTTTCCAGTCCGTTTACTTCTGGACAGTCTGAATCTGCTTATAGCACCAAACTGGGCAAAGTAGTCATAGATGTGGCTTTCAGAAAGTGTTGAAGGTAGTTGGCCCAGAAAATTTACTCCAGTGTTGACTATGTTTTTCTTCCTTCTTTTGCTTTTTTGGGCACCATTGGACTTGTTTAGCTCCTTCTGAAAAGGTGAGTCTTCCAGAAGGTTCAGTACCAGACTCCGCATCTTGGGGCCTGCTGACAAGGCCATGCTGGAAAACCCTGTACCAGTCCATACACACAGAGCTTTTGAAAGTCATAGCTTGTATTTTTTAAAGATTAAAAAAAAAACTTGTGTATATGTTTGTAGGTATGTGCTTGGGTGAGTGTGGGTGTCTGTGGAATCCAGAAGGGGGCATCGGATGCCCTGGAGCTGAAGTTACAGGTAGTTTTGAATGTCCTGATATTGTTGCTGGGAACCAAAATTGGGTCCTCTGTAAGACTATGCATTTTTTAAAAAAAAGATTTAATTATATATATATGTATATATAGTTAATATATACATATATTTATTGTCTCTGTGTTGCTGTCTTCACACACACCAGAAGAGGGCGTCGGGTTCCATTACAGATGATTGTGAGCCACCATGTCATTGCTAGGAATTGAACTCAGGAACTCTGGAAGAGGTCTTAACCGATGGGCCATCTCTCCAGCCCTAGATTGTGTTTTTGTTTGAGAAGCTTATCCTATTTCATGCTGTGGAGTGAATTTCCATGCATCTTGACATTGGACTTTAGCCACTTTGAGTAGTCTTGTTTTGTTTGGAACTTTCTGGATATTTTATTTCTTTTGCAGTACTAGGGATTGAACCTAGGATCTCATGAAAGCTAGGCAAGCATTTTACCACTGAGCTACATCCCAAACCTTACTTTTCTCTTTTTAAGACAAGGGCTCTAGGGCTGGAGAGATGGCTTAGCGGTTAAGAGCACTGACTGCTCTTCCAGAGGTCCTGAGTTCAAATCCCAGCACCCACATCATGGCTCACAACCATCTGTAATGAGATCTGAGCCCTCTTCTGAAGTGTCTGAAAACAGCTACAGTGTACTTACATATAATAAATAAATAAACTTTAAACAACAACAAGAAAAAAAAGACAAGGACTCTAAAAGTTGTCCAGGCTGGCATTGAACTCTTTCTGTAGCTCAGGAAGGCCTTGAAATTGCAGTCTTTCTGCCTCAGCTTCACAAGTGCTGGGATTACAGGTATAAGTTACCTTGTCTGACTGGAAACTAACCTGCTGGGAGTAAGTTTTAATTTCTACACTGCTTTTTGATTGTAGGTGAAGTATTTGTTTTAAATGATGGTGGAGAAGTTGATTTAGACCTGGGAAATTATGAAAGATTCTTGGACATTAATCTTTATAAAGACAACAACATCACCACTGGGAAGATATATCAGCATGTGATCAACAAAGAAAGGCGCGGTGATTACCTGGGGAAAACTGTTCAAGGTATTTACTCCACTACATTACGGACCCTGTGTGCTAAGCATCACTCAGGGGAAACTATGTATTTAACAGACGTGAGAAGGTTATGGTCCCTGAAATCTCTACTTTCTTTTCTTTTTTAAAGATTTATTTATTTCATGTATATAAGTACACTGTAGCTGTCTTGAGACACACCAGAAGAGGGCATCTGATCCCATTACAGATGGTTGTGAGCCACCATGTGGTTGCTAGGACTTGAAATTAGGACCTGGAAGAACAACAGTCAGTGCTCTTAACCATTGAGCCATCTCTCTAGCACATCCTCCCCTTTTAAAAGATTTATTTATTATTATGTATACGGCTTTCTTTTTTAAAAAAGATTTATTTATTTATTATTATGTGTAAGTACACTGTAGCTGTCTTCAGACACACCAGACAAGGGCATCAGATCCCATTACAGATGGTTGTGAGCCACCATGTGGTTGCTGGGATTTGAACTCAACCTCTGGAAGAGCAGTCAGTGCTCTTAACTGCTGAGCCATCTCTCCAGCTCCTCCGCTATTTTCTTTCCTAAAGATTGCCTTCTCTCCAATGTTCCTGAATATATTTTCATGTTTTGTTATTGGAATTTTTAAATTTTAATTTTCTCTTTTGGAAATGGTCTCATGTATCCAAGTTTAACTTGCTCTGCAGCCAAGCATGACCTTGAATGTAATGATCCTCCAGCGTACATCTTTTTTTTTAATTTTTTGTAATTTTTTTGTTACTTCTTTTTTTAAAAAAAATTTTATTATATTCAACACAATATATATTTTTATACCAATCATAGAAATGATGGACATATTGTTAAATGAACATAAAAAGATAAAGTCTTTTTGTTTGTTTGTTTGTTTTGTTCTTAGTAGAGCTTAAAATTGTGGCTCTTATTGTGGTAGAAAGACAAAATAAGAACAACTTTTAGACATTGGAGCTCATTGTAATAAGGCTGTACTTCAATGTCCCTCACATCATCAAAGGATTTTACCTCCATAGGAGCTAAGCTAAGAGTTGACAGTTCTGCTGCGCCAAGGAATGCATTGTAGGCACAATTATTTGGATACAGATTTCCTGCTATGGTCAAAGCTGTTTGACTTGAGTGATTGTCATCATTCTCAGCCCACGGCGAACAGGTTACATTCATATAAGAAATGGTGTATATGTTAAGATGGTCTGTCCATGAAGTCATTCATCAACTGTTTCAATGAACAACGGTTCTGCTTAGAGGGTGGCATAGACATTAGTTGAGGATAAGATTCTGGTTCATTGGCTGTGATGATTTTGAAAAGCATTCATCTCAGAAAAAGAGTAATTTATAAGGTCATCTTCTACAAAATTGGTACAATAATTATAAATATCAAGTAAAACTTTCAGTCTCACTCTTTGTTGTTCTCTTACAAGCCACCTCCCAAATTCATTGTCTACATTTTTTTTGGCTATATAAGTAATTTTGAAATATGTAAGCTGTTCTGAAAACCATAGTATAGTGTAAAAACATCAAATAAACAATCCTACTAATAGAGAGGCTGATAGGAGAAGCATAATTTCAAGACCATTATGTGGTACACAGCAAGACACTGTCATGTATAAACAAGGAGAAAGTGTATATGGATTGTATAATATTGGACATATTTTTCCAATTACCAAATTAGAGAGACCACTCAGTAAGAGCCAACAAATTTCTAATTCTTCATGTTTTTGAATTTCAGTGGATTGGGATACATTGGTAATATTAATTTTCATATTGAAAGATATTAAGGAAAGTGGTCGTTATTTCCTGCTATTTTTGTTGTTAGCAGTGGAATTATTTTGTGTGGGTTTGTTGAAAGATTACTTTCTTGCTTTTTCTAGGGTGTAGTTCCCCTCCTTGTGTTGGTGTTTTCCATCTACTATCCTTTGCAGGGCTGGATTTGTGGAAAGATATTGTGTAAATTTGGTTTTATCATGGAATATCTTGGTTTCTTCATCTATGGTGATTGAGAGTTTTGCTGGGTATAGTAGCCTGGGCTGGCATTTGTGTTCTCTTAGGGTCTGTATGAGATCTGCCCAGGATCTTCTAGCTTTCATGGTCTCTGGTGAGAAGTCTGGTGTAATTCTGATAGGTCTGCCTTACTGCTTTTAATATTCTTTCTTTGTTTAGTGCATTTGGTGTTTTGATTATTATGTGACAGGAGGAATTTCTTTTCTGGTCCAGTCTATTTGGAGTTCTGTAGGCTTCTTGTATGTTCATGGACATCTCTTTCTTTAGGTTAGGGAAGTTTTCTTCTATACTTTTGTTGAAGATATTTACTGGCCCTTTAAGTTGGAAATCTTCGCTCTCTTCTATACCTATAATCCTTAGGTTTGGTCTTCTCATTGTGTCCTGGATTTCTTGGATATTTTGGGTTAGAAGCTTTTTGCATTTTCATTTTCTTTGACTGTTGAGTCAATGTTTTCTATGGTATCTTCTGCTCCTGAGATTCTTTCTTCTATCTCTTGTATTCTGTTGTTGATGCTTGCATCTATGACTCCTGATCTCTTTCTTAGGTTTTCTAACTCCAGGGTTGTCTCCCTTTGTGATTTCTTTATTGTTTCTAGTTCCATTTTTAGAACCAGGATGGTTTTGTTCATTTCCTTTGCCTATTTGATTGTGTTTTCCTGAAATTCTTTAAGGGATTTTTGTTTCTTCTTTAAGGGATTCCAGCTGTTTACCTGTGTTCTCCTGTTTTTCTTTAAGGAAGTTATTTATGTCCTTCTTAAAGTCCTCCATCATCATCATAAGAAATGATTTTAGATCTGAATCCTGCTTTTCCGGTGTGATGGTGTATTCAGGGCTTGCTATGGTGGGAGAATTGGGTTCTGATGATGCCAACTCACCTTGTTTTCTGTTGCTTATGTTCTTATGCTTGCCTCCCTCCATCTGGATATCTCTAGTGCTATCTGCCCTTGCTATATCTGACTGGAGCCTGTCCTTCCTGTGGTCTTGGTTGTGTCAGAACTCCTCAGAGTCCAGCTGTCACTGTGATCCTGTTATTCTGGGATCCTGTGATCGTAAGATCCTGGGTGTGGCCGAGCTCCTGGCAGTCAAGCTGCCTCTGGGACCCTGAGATCCTGTTGTGACCAAGCTTCCAGGATCCTGGGATCCTGTGATCCTGAGCGTGTAAAAGTGCCTTGGAGTGGAGCATCATCTGGGAGTTGTGGGACTGACTGCAGAGTTTGCACCCAAGGTCTGCTCAGGGCACCTGCCCACACAGACCAGAAGGAACCCATGCCGGTCTGGTGGAGTTCCTGTGTGCTTGGGTCCCACTGGTCCCAGTAACTCCCAGTGTTGGGACAGATGTTGTGTCCTCCTCACCTGTGATCCTGTCCTTTTAAGTGTTGGGATTATAGACATTTACCACCACACCAGTTTATGCAGTGTTATGGGTCAAACTGAGTGGTTCATGGCACTCTAGGCAAGAACTGTACTCACTGAGCTATTTATCCTCAGGTCCTGATTTTATTTATTTATTTATTTATTTATTTATTTATTTATTTATTTTGTTGGTTTATTTATTTATTTATTTTGTTTATTTGTTTATTTATTTATTTATTTATTTATTTATTTTGTTGGTTTTGAGACAGTCTCACAGTGTTGCTCTGGCTCGCCTGGAACTTGCTATGTAGATCAGGCTGATCTTGATCCACAGAAATCCACCTGCCTCTGTGATTTAGTCACTGACCAAAGCACCTTAAAGAAGGGCTTATTTGTGCTTATGGTTGCATAGGAATAAGAGTCCATTACTTTCTCATGGGGTGGGGGACACACAGCCACAGATAGGCATGGCTACTGGGAGAAGCAAGCTGAGAGCTCACATCTTGAACAACAGAGAGTACAGTGGAAACTGTGTGAGGCTTTTAAACTTTCAAAGCCCACCTCTAGTGGCATGCTTCCTCCAACAAGGCCCTACTTCTTAGGTGCCACCAAGTAGAGACCATGTATTCAAATACCCAAGACTACAGGGGCATTTCTTTCAAGTCAGCACACTCTGTTTTCCTGAGTGCTAGGATTAAAGGTCTGTGCCACTATGCCTGGCCTTTATTTATTTATCTATTGTTTGTTTGATTTTTTAAGACAGGGTTTTTCTGTGTAGCCTTGGCTGTCCTAAAACAACTTACTCTATAGAACAGACTGTTCTTGAACTTGAAATCTGCCTGCCTCTGTCTCCAAGTGCTGGGATTAATTAAAGGCTTGCTTGCATACATTTCCACCACTATCCAGTATACACACACACACACACACACACACACACACACACACATATACACATATACTTTGGAGCCCATGGTGGCATTAATCTCATGGCAGTCATTTTCCCTCAAGATTAAATCCTGGGATTTATACTTGGACTTGTTATTATTTTATTACATTTATCTTTATTTTCATGCGTGTGTGTGTATCTTTGTGGATGCTTACATGCCATAGTGAATATATGGAAGTTCGAGGATGTTGGTTCTCTTTTTCTATCAATGTGGTGTCTGGGAATTGAGCTCTGATCCTAGGCTTGTTGGCAATCACCTTTACCCACTGACCCATCTCACCAGTAATTATTATTGTTTTAAACTATTAAGTTGCCAGGCAGTGGTGGTGCACGCCTTTAATCCCATCACTTGGGAGACAGAGGCAGGTGGATTTCTGAGTTCGAGGCCAGCCTGGTCTACAGAGTGAGTTCCAGGACAGCCAGGGCTATACAGAGAAACCCTGTCTTGTAAAAGCAAAACAAAACAAAACAAAAAACAAAAACAAACAAAACCTATTAAGTTCATGAGTTGCATGCACACTTGTAATATCAGCATTTGAGAGGTGGAAACAGGAAGGTGTTCAAAGTCATCTCCATCTACAGAGCAGGTTTTAGGTCAGCCTGACCTATATGAGCCCTTGTCTCAAAAATGAAAACCAATAGAGACTGGAGAGATTGCTTATTTTGGTTCTGAGCACTCATATAGGTGGCTAATAACTGTGTATATTTCCAGTTCCAGGATATCCAGGAATCCAGCGTTCTATCTTCCGAAGGCACCAGGCTTCATATGATACACATACATACATGATGCCAAAACAAATATGCACATAAGTTAATTTTAAAAAGTAAAACCAATTAAATTTATGATATTCTGGGTTGGGCATGGTGGTATAGGAAGATGCAGAATAATTGCCACAAGTTCAAGTACAGCGTGGTCTACATAGCAAGTTTCAGGCTATGTATGACTACACAGGGAGACCCTGTTTCAAAAAAATAAGTCACCAAGATATTTTATTTTATGGTAATTACAGAAGCCATAGAAAACTAAAACAATATCCAGCTGGATTTTGAAGTCTCCATGCTGGAGCACTGGTGAGTGGGTAGGCTTCATCTACACCCTTGGAGTGGACCTCTCCACTGACTGTTGTTATTCTAGTACTCAAGCTCCAGCCCTGTACAGCTGCTGGCCATCTTCTGCCATAGATTCTAGCATCTGCCTTACCCAGAAACCTTCCTTGCCCAGTTCAAAGATAACATGATAGGTAGTTTCTAGGAGTTATTTTTAAAAGATTTTTTTGTGTGTATATTATACACATGTATGCCATATATGTGTTAGTGCCCTTGGAAACCAGAAGAGGGTGTTGGAGTCCCTGGAGCTAGAGTAACAGGTAATTATGAACCTTGAGATGTGGGTGCTAGGAATTGAACTCAGGTTCTCTGGAAAAGCAGGAAGTACTAATTGCTGAGCCATCTCTCCAGTCTGATGTTTTCTCATTTCTCATCCTCACCAAAGATAGTACTTCTGCTTTCTGTTTCTTGTTCTCTGTATCTGGTCTGCTTCAAGAGCAAAGGCCTGTGGAAATGACTAGCCTTAGATTCCCCAGTCCACACTGGTTCCAGAGATGGAGACAATGGTATAAGAGCTCTAGCTTTTAATTTTAATTTTAATTTACTTGGTGGCTTTCACATTATTTGGGAGGTCCAAATGCTTTGTTTCTCATGAACATGAAGTAACTTGCTGTGTTGTTTATTCCTTCTTTCTGCAGTTGTCCCCCATATTACTGATGCTATCCAGGAGTGGGTTATGAATCAAGCCAAGGTGTCTGTGGATGGCAATAAGGAAGATCCCCAGATATGTGTTATTGAGGTAAGCAAGGAACTTTTCTTCATAAGCTACTGTCCTTCTGGATCACTAAGCATCCAGTTTTCCTTCACTCTCCTCTCCAGGGTTTTGTAAACTAGGCTGGGAGGTGGGGTTCAAGCAGGGAACAACAGAGATGGTCACAAGTCAGCTATTAAATAGATAATCACATATTGTCCTGAGGTGAGTGTACCTGACAGGTGTATGCAGGCAGTTGAGTAATGAAGTCAGTGTTGGGACTGGAGCCAGAAATGGAGTTTCTGTCCCTGAGGAGCCTATAGATGCACTGTTTATACTAATGGAGTATATTATTTATTTGTCAACAGGGTTTTACGTAGCCTAGGCTGCCCTTTAGTTTGATATATAGCCAATACTTTGTGGTCCTGATCCTTCTGCCAAGTGCTAGGATTACACATATGTGCCACTCCACCTGGCTTATGCCGTGTTGGGGATTGAGTCCATGGCTTCATGTGTGCTAGGCATGTATGTTACCACATGAGCTACATCCCTCTCCCAGAGCATATTTGAATTCCTTGTATTGGGGAAATATTTGCAAAGTGCTGTGAAAAGTAGAGATGGGGTTGGGAAAGGTAGATGGTGGAGGTGGGAGGCGCCAGCTGCCATTTCAAGAAAGCAGCATTGAACTTGCTCCTTGTTTTGACTGCCTTCCCCTTTCTTTCATTCCTTTACGTCTGTGTACTATAGTGTGTTATGCAAACTGTCTTCTACCTAGGCATTTCTTCCTTCCTGCTTTATACCAAGGAAGTGTTTCCTCTTAAAAATAAAAGTGTGTGTGTGTGTGTGTCCACATCCATGTGTGTGTTTGTGCGTGTGTCTGTGTGCCTGTGTCCCCATGCTCATGTGGAGGTCAGAGGACATCCTTGAGTGTTGTTCCTCAGCTTCCACTTTCACTGTGTATGAGACAGGCTCTCTCTTGCTCGCTGCTTTGTATGCCTGGGTAGGTAGCCTGTGAGCGTCTGGTGATCCTCCTGTCTTTACATCCCATGTCTTGTTAGGGTCATGTTACAGTTATGAACAAGTGTGCTACTGTGTCTGATTTTCATGTGGGCTCTGGGGATCTGACTCAGGCTGTCAGGGCTTGTCCAGCAAGTAGTCACCACTGAGTTATTTCCTTAGCTCCAGGGCCCCCCCTTAAAAATGACATATACCCCTGGCCCCAAACTCCTCTATGTAGCCAAATTTCTGAAGCCCCTGCCTCTACCTTCTGAGTGCTGGGATGGGATTGCAGGCATTCATCACCATATCCAGTTTTATGCGGTACTAGGAATTGAACTCAGGCCTTCAGACTCTACCAGCTGAGCTGCATTCTTTAAGTTTTTGGTTACAATTATTATTATTTTGTGAATCAATGGGTTTATTGGTTCTGCTTAGAAACCACAGGTGAGATAAAAAGAAGCCTGACATGGTGGCACACACCTTCAGTCCCAGCACTCAGGAGGCAGAGGCTGGTAGATCTCTGTAAGTTGGTAACCAGCCTAGTCTACATGGGGAGTTTCAGGCTAGCCCTCTTCTGGTATGCAAGTATACATACAGATTAAGTACTCATATACATAAAATAAATAAATAAATCTTTTTTAGAAAAGGTTAGATAACATCAAAGCAGCACCTTTATCATTTTCTATAAATTCCCACCTAGTTATGGAAGATAGTGTCATGAAAACTGCATCATGCAGTTAACCTTCCACCCCCTCCCCCAGTCTGTACAAAACCATATATAGTACCAAACACTAATGTATATGTCTTAATTATAGATACCTATTGTCTTAGTTAGGGTTTTACTGCTGTGAGCAGACACCATGACTAAGGCAACTTGTATAAGGACAACATTTAATTGGGGCTGGCTTACAGGTTCAGAGACTCAGTCCATTATCATCAAGGCAGGAGCATGGCAGCCTCCAGGCAGACATGGTGTTGGAGGAGCTGAGAGTTCTACATCTTCATTTGAAGGCTGCTAGCAGAATACTGACTTCCAGGCAGCTAAGATGAGGGTCTTAAAGCCCACACCCACAATGACACACCTACTCCAACAAGGCCACACCTCCTAATAGTGCCACTCCCTGGGCTGAGCACATACAAACCATCACACCTATGATCAAGTTTTTTTTTTTTTTAAATTTGGGTTTGATTATTTTGAGACAAACTTTCATACTATGGTCCAGACTAGCCTGGGATTCATTTATTATGTAGCCTAGGCTTGCCTATAACTCACAGAAGTCCTCATGCCTCAGCTTCCCAAGAGCTAGAATTACAGGAGGATGCCACCACTTCAGATTGTATAATAGTTTAGCTTCTAAGTTGGGTATAATAAAAGGTTGAGAATAACAAGAAATTAGAACAGTTGTTAAGAACACATTATAATGTAAGTTATTTAAAACATATGCATTATCTACTTTCGAATTGTAAATTTAATAAACACAAACTTATGGTAAGAAGGGACTATCTCATTCCGCACACAGGGATGATGGTGACCTAGAGGAAGACTAAAAGGAATTTCAAGCGGGTGAAAGGATGCAGTGCCACAATAGACCACATGAGGGCAGGAATGGATAACATTTAAAGTCGTGGTCACTTCCCCCTCTTTCGCAAGTGACAGCTATAGGATCCCCATTGAAAAGCACAGGAAGAAGCTGGGTTTGGGAGTCTATAATCCAACACTCCAGACCTAGAGAAGGAGTTTGAAGCTAGCCTGGGCTACATATCAAGCTTTAGTCCAGTCTGAGCTACAGAGTTAGACTGTCACACTCCCCAAACCCATAAACAAACAAACAAACAAAACAGAAGAGGGTTAGGGGTATATATAGCTCAGTAGTAGAGCACTTGCTTAGCATATGTGAGACCCTGGATTATGTCCCCAGCACCATAAAAACACAAAGGACAAAATCTTCAAACATGTTCCCATAAGGTTTGGTTTAATTGCAGACTTTTTATTTTTTCAGACAGGTGCATGCTATGTTGCCTTGGCTGGCCTGGAACTTTTATGCTGGCCTTGAACTCACAGAACTCCACCTGCCTCACACATGCCTGGTCTGTTTTTGTGTGTGTCTGTGCTGTATGTGTGCATGTATATTTGAATACCCATGGAAGCCAGGGGTCTACGTTGGTTATCTTTCTCAGTTGCTTACCACCTTATTGTTTGAGACAGGTTCTCAAAGAACCTAAAGTTTATTGATTTGGTTAGACTGGCTGGCCAGCAAGCTCCAGGGATCTGCCTGTCTCCACCCTGCACCTTCTCATCTGAATGCGGGGTTACGGACATATACTGCTCTGCACAAACTTTATATACCTGCTGTGAATCCAAACCCAAGTCTCATGCTTCCCTGGCAATCACATTATTGACTGAACCATTGTCCCTGTTTGTTTATCAGAACAGTGTTTCTCCCTGTATTTCAAGCTATGGACTTAGTATGTAATCCAGGTTGGCTTGAATTTACAGCAAATTTTCAACCTCCTAAGCACTACTGGGATTACAGATGTGTCACCAAGCCTTCTTCCTCCTCTTCCTGCTGTTGACACGGGTGCTGTTTCTCTTCCTCCTCTTCCTCCTTCTCCTTGCTCCCCCTCCTTTTCTCTCTCCTTTCTTTCTTCCCTGCTTCCTTACTTTCTTTTTGTTTTTAAAGGCAGGATCTTGGTTCTAGCCTGGCCTCAAACTGCTTCTACCTCAGGCTGTTTATCTTTCAGAGTTGCTTTTCTTTCATTAATTTTTTTTATTCTGCTATCTTATAGTTAGTGAGAAATTATACCTTGTTTCTGATGCTATATGATTTTCCTTTGTTAGTTTGAGTTCTCATGTAGCCAGACTGTCCTTACACTTGCTATGTAGCTGAGATGACCTTGAACTCTTGATCCATCTGGATTCTCTCTCTCTTTTTTTAAAGACTTATTTCTTATTATATGTAAGTGCACTGTAGCTGTCTTCAGACACACCAGAAGAAGACATCAGATCTCATTACGGATGGTTGTGAGCCATCATGTGGTTGCTGGGATTTGAACTCAGGACCTTCGGAAGAACAGTCAGTGCTCTTAAGCGTTGAGCCATCTCTCCAGCCCCATCTGTCTTCTCCCAAGTGCTGGGGATTCTGTGTGTGAGGCATCATGCCTGGCTTTGTTTTTACAGAAGTTCAAGGTCCTTTTTGGTTATATTGTAAACTACAGGCCAGCCTGGGCTACATAAGACCCTGCTTAAAAAAAATCCTAAGCTTTTTATGAGTGTTTTCCCCCTCCATGTAGCCTTGACTGGCTTTTGCCTCTGCCCTCTGAGCGCTGCCATTACAGGTGTGTTCCATTAATCCTGGCTGGTGTGTTCCTAGTTCTTCCCAACATTTTGCCTGTAGTAGTGATTCTGTAGTAGATGTTCAAATGCTGGCAAAGTCATTTTAAAATCTGTGGGATTGCCTTTAGGTTTTTAATCTGTTTTTAACCTTGAGTTTGATAAAGGTGAATTTATATCAATCTAAAAGTGAAATGCTTTACATAACCTTATTGGAAACACATTGTTGACATTGAATGATTACACCATCAGGAACATTCATTCAAGTACTAAAGTATCAGAAATGTTTCAGTAATATTAATCAGTATGTTTTAATATTAGGAGGCTATTTAAATACATGTAGGTATGTGTTTATATTTGTATGTGGAGAGGGCGATGGAAAGAGAATTTGAAAATGCTCATTTTTTTTGTCAGTAAATCCAACTACTCAAACAGGAACAAGGGGCCATCAACCTTTCTTATCACAGGATTTGAGGATTTTGTACTAACTAGAACCATTGGTAGAAATGCTCTTACTCTTACCTTTCTCTTCTGTGCTCTATGTTTTGGATACTTTTTTCTTTATTGCATTCATTTTACTTATTGTGAACTTTCTATTTTATATTTACGTGTGTGTGTGTGCATACATGTCTCACAGTGTGTATGCCATGGCATGCCTATATAAGTCAGAGAAAAAGTTGTGGGAGTCAGTTCTTGTAGGTCCTGGGGATTCAACATGGGTCATCAGGCTTGGTGGCAAGTGTCTTTGCCGACTGAGACACCTTGCCAATCCTTGGAACTTTCTACTTGCTTATGAGTTCAGTGTCCTTGAGCCTCTCTGTTGGGGTCCTGGAATTGCTTCATAAACTACACAAACACCAATCTCAGATAGACAGGGATAGTTTATTGAACATAAGCCTCAGGACATGTCGATTAGGGCTATGGTCCACATTCAGGAACTGTACTGGCTGGATTTGTGTGTCAACTTGACACAAGCTGGAGTTATCACAGAGAAAGGAGCCTCCCTTGAGGAAATGCCTCCATGAGATCCAGCTGTAAGGCATTTTCTCAAGTAGTGATCAATGGTGGGAGGGACCATTGGTGCCATCCCTGGACTGGAAGTCTTGGGTTCTACAAGAAAGCAGGCTGAGCAAGCCAGGGGAAGCAAGCCAGTAAGTAACATCCCTCCATGGCCTCTGCATCAGCTTGTGCTTCCTGACCTGCTTGAGTTCTAGTCCTGACTTCCTTTGGTGGTGAACAGCAGTGTGGAAATGTAAGCTGAATAAACCCTTTCCTCCCCTACTTGTTTCTTGGTCATGATGTTTTGGGCAGGAATACAAACCCTGACTAAGACAGGAACTGAACCTTGATCCTGAGTTAAGATTCTACAGGGTTTTTAAGCCCCAAATCAACAAACATCTGTTCCAAGTTATTTCACCAATCAGGATTTAGGGATAGGGGATTTCCTTAGGAACATGGCTTTGTTGTACACTTATCCTGCACCCATTGGTTGTGGTATTCAACTATGGCAGGGGACTTGCCTTGTCTAACATTCATGTCTAAACCTGCCAACCAGGATGTCAGTTACTCACGTACATGTCTCTTTTTGCAAGCAGGATGCCAGTTTCTAGGGAGGTCTTGGGAACTTAAACTCTACTTGACCATTATTCAAAATGGAAATCTTATTCCAAATAGTTTCTTATATTGGTGCAGGTGTCTCTCTTATGTTGGGACCCAGGGGCAGCTTATAAAGGCAAATACCATAAAAGCTTATATGTACGTGGAGGAAGTGCTTTTGGGTGGTTGGTTCTGTCCAAGCTTATTGTGGGTAACTATACAAAGCAGTTCTATTGACTTTTATGGTGATTAGTTTTCAAGGGCACAGAACATAACAAAATATGTAATCAATCTTGGCATTAGAAGTTTCCTAGTAATAGCAGAAACATATGAGAAAGTTACCCTATAATGGCAGGCTAGCCAGGTAACAGTTACCTAGGCCTTAACATTTTACCTAGGCCTTAACATACAGTATAGGCCTTAATATTTTACCTAGGTCCTAATACTCTCCTTTTTTAATTTTTAAAATTTAATTTATTTTTAAAATTGTGTGTGTGTGTGTGTGTGTGTGTGTGTGTGTGTGTGGGCGCATGTGTGTGATTTTCCTGCATATATGCCTGTACTATGCCTATGCAGTGCCTTCAGAAGTCAGAAGAGGGCAACCCCTGGGACTGGAGTTAACATGCATTGTGACCAGCCATGTGGGTGCTGTGAATTGAACCCAGGTCCTCTGGAAGAACAGCCAGTGCTTTTTATCTCTCCATCTCTTCAGCCTCTCTCTTTCTTCTTTTGAGACTGTCTCACTGTAACCCAGGCTGGCCTGGAACTCACAATCAAGTCCAGATAGGCCTCAAACTCAAGGCAATCCTGCCTCAGTTTCTCTTTGTTACCCTACCTTGGTCTTTCTTTATCTTTTTTTGGGGGGGGGGTGTAGGATATATGTACTCCAGGCAGTCTCGAATTTGTGATACTTCTGCCTCAGTCTCCCCAACGCTGGGATTAGAGGGATGTCTTACCAGACCAGGCTGTTTTATTAATAGTTTTATTGAAGTTTGACTTAATGTCATAAAATTTTATTCACTATAAGTGCATAATTTAATGATTTTTAAGCATTTATAGATTTCTGTTATTTTAAAAATATTAAATTTCAGTTCTTATCCTTGGTTTAAAATTATTTCTAATGCTGGGGATGGTGGTGCATACCTTTAATTACAACGCTCAGGAGGCAAGAAGATTTCTGAATTCGAGGCTAGCGTGGTTTACAGAGCAAGGAGTTCCAGTACAGCCAGGATTACACATAGAAACCTTATCTCGAAAAATCAAAACAAAACAAAGCAAAATTATTTCTAAGCCATGTGAGGTGGGTCATGTTACATGTTCAAGACCAGCTTGGGCTATGTAGAAATCCAGGCTACCCTGGGCTACAGTGTGAAACTCTCAAAAAGTAATTAATTACTTAATTTAGTTGGTTGTTGTGGTACATGCCTTTAATCCCAGCACTTCTGAGACAGAGGTAGGTAGATAATCTGTGACTTCAGAGACCATCCTGGTCTATATAGAGAGTTCCAGGTCAACTAGGAAAAAATTACTTAACTTAAAAAAACAAGAAAATTTCATTGATTTGTGGGCTGTGGGAGATGTTTGGTCATTTGTGTTTTATTTGTTTTTCTCCCTTAGCTGGGAGGCACCATTGGAGACATTGAAGGGATGGCATTTGTGGAAGCATTCCGACAATTCCAGTTTAAAGCAAAGAGAGAGAATTTCTCTAATATTCATGTCAGTCTTGTGCCACAGGTTGGTTTTTTTCAGATAAGTATGTGGGTAGTAACTTTGATTAGTTTTCCTCTGATATTTTATGGGATCTACATTTGAAATCAAAGAGCCATGAGTTAGATGTCCATTGATACTGATGGGGACTCATTTCTTCTTAGCCCAGTGCTACTGGAGAACAAAAAACCAAGCCCACACAAAACAGTATCCGTGCGCTGAGAGGGTTGGGCTTGTCACCGGATCTGGTGAGTTAAAAACACAGTGGGGTAAGTTTGCTTTAAGGGCCTCTATGTCACAAGCTAAAACATCCACTAACAATGGCTTGTTTACTTTTTTGGTTTTGGTTCTGGGGATGGAGCCTAGAGCCTTGCACATACTAAGCATGTATTTTGCTTTTGAGCTATACTCCTAGCACCTTAATCTTTAACTCTACATCTGAGTCATTTGTCCCTCTCAAATGGTTCCTATGACAGTAAACTTTTTTTGTATCTGGCAGCCAAGAAAAGATTATTTCTTTATCCTTAAATTGGCTCCATTGGTAGCAGGCCAGATGCAATGCCCTGTCATTTATAAGGTTCCTGGCTCCTTCAGAGTGAATGTGACACCTTGGGATTTTCCTGTGACCCTTCAAGGACTGGCTATCTTTGCTCTGAGTTTTAGTCTAAGAAGTGGTGATGTGTTCCTATAACAGGTAATCCAGTTACCGCCATCAGCTTGTCAGGGGGAGGTGAATAGGGGTTCATAAAGCAGCTGCCTATTTTTATAAATAAGAATTTATTGCTGGGCACTGTTGGTGCATGCCTTTAATCCCAGTAATCAGGAGGCAGAGGCGGGTGGGTGTCTGTGAGTTGGAGGTCAGTCAGGTCTACAGAACTAGTTCCAGGATAGCTAGGGCTACATGGAGAAACCCTGTCTTGAAAAAACAAAAACCAAAATAAAAAAATAAAAACAGAAAAAAAATTATGGACACACACACAGTTACTCAGTCATTTACATATAGTCTGTAGCTGTTTTAGCATAGATCATAGTAGGGCCCTCAGTGCCTTACCTGGAAAGCTAAAATATTTCCTGTGTGGCCCTCTAGCGAAAGTTTGTCAACTCTTGATGCACCCCTCCTTCTATTTAATGAAACAGCCCTTTAGAGCTTTAACTGTTCATCAGAGACATTGTGATGTTTTGAACTATTTCTGGTAGATTTCAGTTGAGACACCCTTATGTTAGCAGTGAGACCAGTTTCTCATGGTACAGAGGAATGCCCACAGAAAAGTACATCCTTAGTCTAGTCTCTTGTAGAAAAATTATAATGTATAATGTCTCTCTAACAATGAATTTGATCAGGCCCGTTCCCATTTGCTGACCCATGCCTAACTGACTTTGACAGATCGTCTGCCGTAGTTCAACACCCATTGAGATGGCTGTGAAGGAGAAGATTTCTATGTTTTGTCACGTGAACCCTGAACAGGTTGGTGCTTGGTGCTCTTTTTTTTTTTTTTTTTGGTTTTTCGAGACAGGGTTTCTCTGTATAGCCCTGGCTGGCCTGGAACTCGCTCTGTAGACCAGGCTGGCCTCGAACTCAGAAATCCGCCTGCCTCTGCCTCCCAAGTGCTAGGATTAAAGGCGTGCGCCACCACCGCCCGGCGCTTGGTGCTCTTTAGATTAAGATCGATCTCTCTCTCTCTCTCTCTCTCTCTCCCCTTGTGTGTGTTTGAGAGTGCTTCTGCCATGATCCATGTGTGGAGGTCAGAGGACAACTTTGTGGATAGAATCCATTCTCTCCTACCTTTACGTTGGTTCTAGAGATCAAAATCAGGTTGTGAGGATATGTGACAAGTGCCTTTACTCACTGAGCCTCAGGGTCTCATGTAGTCCAGGCTGACCTTAAATTCCTGATTCTCCTACATCCCATGTGCCACCCCTTGAAGCTCAGGATGAGACTTGTAGTGAGAGAGCCCTGTGCTACCTCTTGCATTTTTTTTTGTTCCATGTTTTGCTGGAACACTTACTGTTTTCATTCATTTCTCTTTTGTACCTATTACAGCTTAACACACCTTAATCCACACAAGTATGCTGACATTCAAGCTATGTTTTCTGATCATATAAGTGGCCCAGCTGATTTCATTGCTCCAGAAATTACCATAATTTAGGCTTCTGTCCTCTGTTCTGCAGGACTTCCAACCTGGGTATTCAGACATTTACATTTCCTTTTTCTTTCTAGCTCTTGTTCCCAAAAAGCCTAGGGTATGTGAAGGGCTGCAGTTGGCTCCAGTTTATAGAGTGGTGTGACGGGAGCTCAGGACCAGGGTGAGGCTTGCTAGAAACCTTTCATGTGAGCTCTGAGTTCTCTAAAGTCTCACAGCTGCTTCCTCAGGCATCAGTGCTTGGGTAGTGGGCGGATACAGAGCCCCCTGCCTCAGACTTCCAAGCTTGAATGGTTTGAAAAGAAGGGACCTCTCTCTCCTCCTCTCCTCTCCTCTCCTCTCCTCTCCTCTCCTCTCCTCTCCTCTCCTCTCCTCTCCTCTCCTCTCCTCTCCTCTCCTCTCCTCTCCTCTCCTGTCTTCTCTTCTCTTCTCTTCCTGCCTCAGCCACTTTGTTTTGGCTCAGTTGTCTTGTGTACCCTTCCTCTTGGTAGAAAGCACTTCGCATGTGGATTAAGCAAATCCAGCCTTGTTTCCAGAATAGGAAAAGATAAATAAGCGTTTTACATTGGCTTGCTGAGAGCTCGGAGAAGGGAGATAGAGTTCCAGCTGAGGCCACTGTGGTGGAGCCTAAGGCCTGTAACAGTGACCTAAGTGTTTTATTTTGAAGATGTATCGCTATTTTAAGTTATATGTATGTGTGTACAAGTGAACACAGGTGTGGTTGTAGGTTGTGGGTGTCGGATCTCCTGGAGCTGGAGTTACAAGTGGTTTCGAGCTATCTGATGTGGAAATTGATCTCAGGTTCTCTGCAACAGCTTATGTACCGTTCACTGCTGAGCCATGTCTTCAGCTCCAGTGATCCAGTCTTGTTTTACTTTTGCTTGGCTTTGAGACAAGGTTCCTTGTAGCTCAGCCTCAAACTCTCTATGTAACTGAGAATGACTTTGAACTCCTGATCCTCTTGCTGCTGCCTCCATGGTGAGGGTCTCAGCTTTGCGATGCTGGGTGAGTAAATAACTTCATGCTTTCTACTTTTGGAAGTTGCCATTGCATATAGATGTAGTATTTTTTTTATGTGTATGAATGCATGTTTGCATGCATGTGTGTACACCATATGCATGCCTGGTGCCCAGAATGGCCAGAAAAGGGTGTGAAATCTTCTGAGACTGGAGTTACAAATGGTTGTGAGTTTCCACTCAGGCCCTAGGAACCAAATTTGGATCCTCTGGAAGAGCACAGATATTGAGCTTTTTTTTTTTTTTTTGAGACAAGGTCATCGTAGTCTAAACCAGGCTGGCCCCACTCTGATGATCCTCCTGCCTCAGCCTCCTGAGTGCTGAGCTAACAGGTGAATGACAACACAACATGCTTACCTGGGATTTAGGTAAGATTTTTTTTTTTTTAACAATGGGTGTCATGGACTCAAACTCTGATTCTCTTGCCTCTACCTCACAAGTGCTGAGATTATAGAAATCCACCACCCTGCCTGCCACTTTTTGGGGGTCAGTGGGTGGAAAAGTCCTCCAACATTGAGTTCCCCCTTCCTCCGAGATTTAGCTTTGATTAGTAACTGGGATGGAACCAAATATTAATGACATCTTGCTGCTTGGAACTGTCCTGGTACATGCACAGTGATCACTATAGTCTGAATAGCAATAGTCAAACCCATGAACTCCACAGACTTAAAGGGCCCAATCCTTTACAAGACTACCCTTCATTTTAGATACCTGTCATAGGTTTCCAGTACCCTTGAGGCACCCATGTTACTGAACCCATGTTACTGCCAGCTGACTACAGTTTTGGAGTTCACATAGTCTTCTCAAGTTTTATAGTTATGACATGACCCAGACGACTCAGCAAAGTGCTCTGTGGCAAGGCCTACTTTATTATAAGGGATGCAAATGGTCAGGGAGGGTTCTAAGCCGGGAGCTCTTGTTCTTGTTGGCTCAGGGTGTCTTTCTCCTTATAGCTCAGTTTATCCAGTAAGTGGGAAGTTCCCCTGAGCCTTGCTTTCCAGTTTTCATATTTTACATGTATTTATGTATATATGTTTGTATGTGCGCGTGCACGTGAGCGTCTGTGTGTGTGTGTGTGTGTGTGTGTGTGTGTTGAGTATGCCACAGTATGTGTGTGGTCAGAGGACCTCTCTTTCCATCACATGGATTCCAGGGATTGAACTCAGGTTACCAGACTTAGTGGCAAGTACCTTTAATTGCTCAGATATCCCATTGGCTCCTCCTTTCTGCCTGTTTTAAAACAGGGTCTGAGTAGGCTAGACTGGGCTATATAATGGATCATTTTGCTTCTGCCTCCCAAATGCTGGGATTAGAAGTTTGTGCCACCCTGCTCTCTAGAGGTATTTAAAAAACCAGAACCAAAACCCAAATAAACCAAGCAGGATCTCATTAACTCCGGCTGCCCTTGAACTGGAACAGACCTGCTTCTGCCTCCTGCATGCTGGGACTAAAAGTGTATGTCACCACACCTGGCTTCTCCAGAGGTGTTTATTTTATATGCTGGACTGTTTTATTTGGGTGTACAGGTGTGTACCATGTGAGTGCCTGGTCCCTCAGATACCTTGAGACTAGAATTACATGATGGTTATGAGCTGCGATAGGGATGCTGGGAATTGAACGTAGGTCCTCTGAAATAGCAACCCTTTCTCCAGAGTTTTGATTGGAATATTTGTATGGAGGTATGGTTAATGGACTATTTGACCATGTGTTTGAGCTCAGTCCCCAGCCTTCTTCCCCTCCTGGGATGTTATTGGTGGTCCTCTAATCACTTGCTTGTATTTTTTTTTTTTTTGGTGACTATTTGGAAGTTTCCCCAGGACCACCAGGAATCATAACAGTTTTATAACAAAGACACATACACACACAATAAATAAATGTTACAAGGTTTTTCTTTCTTTAAAGAAAGAATATGGGCTGGAAAGATGGCTCAGCACCTAAAAGTATTTGTTGCTCTTTCAGAGAACCTGTGGTTTTTTTTTTCAGTACCCACAAGGTAGCTCATAATCCTCACTATGGTGATTTGAATAAGAAAAGCCATCTTCACACATAACAAAAGACTTTGAGGGTTTTTTGAAGCTCTGTGCCAGGAGCTGGGGACTAAGACCAGGTACTATTCTCTCTCATGATTTGTAAGGGATTGGTGATTCTAGGACTCTCCACAGGAATACCAGATTCCTTCAGTGCTCAGGTCTCTAAAAGAAAATGGTACAGGGCTGGGTGCTTGCTGCTAAGCCTCACAACCTGAGTTCCCATTCTCATGACAGATAATAGTGGAAGGAAAAGAATCAGCTCAACAAGTTGTCTTCTGATCTCCACACACATGTGCTTTCTCTGTCTCAATCTCTTTTTTTCTCCTAAGAAACATAAAATACAAAACAAAAATGTAGTACTTGTATATAACCTGTGACATCCTTGTGATTACTGTATCTTTAGATGACTTATACCCAGTACAATGTCAAAATGATATAAACAGTTATATGGTATTGTCTAGGGAAAAGTGTATGGATATGTTCAGTACAAATTTGTTGTTCCCTGAATGTTTTTGATCCCCATATAGTTGAATATGTCAATGTGGAACTGACAGATAAATATATATAATATATTATTCTTCTATCTCTTGTATATATGTATGTGTGCAATATACTATTTCATGTCTATATATTTTATTATACCATTATATCCATTCTCTCAGGGTATAATAATGAATTCAGAATTTTGTAATTGTGCTAATTCTTACTCTTGTTTAGTTTACTGGGTTTTTTTTTCTTTTTACAATGCTATTATTTTCTTTTTAGGAGTCAGGGCTTTTGAGAAAGTGTTTCTCTGTATAGTCCTGGTTGTCCTGGAACTTGCTCTATAGATCAGGATGGCCTTGAATTCAGAGATCTACCTGCCTCTACCCACAAGTGCTGGGATTAAAGGTGTGCACCACCACTGCCCAGCCTGTCTGCCTGCTTGCCTTCCTTCCTTCCTTCCTTCCTTCCTTCCTTCCTTCCTTCCTTTCTTTCTTTCTTTCTTTCTTTCTTTCTTTCTTTCTTTCCTTCTTCCTTCCTTCCTTCCTTCCTTCCTTCTTTCCTTTCTCTTTCTTCTTTCTTTCTTTCTTTCTTTCTTTCTTTCTTTCTTTCTTTCTTTCTTTCTTTCTTTCTTTCTTTCTTTCTTTCTTTCTCTTCCTTCCTTCCTTCCTTCCTTCCTTCCTTCCTTCCTTCCTTCCTTCCTTTTTAGATTTATGTGTGTGAGTGTTTTGCATGGTGATATGTATATATGTGTGTGTGTATGCCTGCAACAGTCAGAAGAGTAGTCAGATCCCCTGGAACTAGTGTTAGTGATTGCTTTATTCACTGTTCTATTGCTGTAAAGAGATATCATGACCAAAGCAGTTCTTATAAGATAAACGATTTAATTGGGGCTTGCTTACAGTTTTAGAGGTTTAGTCTGTTATCATCATGGTGAGTAGCATGGTGGCATGCAGGCATGTACCTCAGCAGTAGCTGAGAGCTATACCCTGATCCATAGACAGACAGACAGACAGAGAGAGAGAGAGAGAGAGAGAGAGAGAGAGAGAAGAGAAGAGACAGAGACAAAGAGAGATAGACAGAGACAGAGACAGAGACAAAGAGAGACAGAGTGAGACAGAATGAGACAGAGACAGAGACAGAGTGAGAGAGACAGAGAGACAGACAGACAAACTAGGTCCTGGCATGGGCTTTTGAAACCTCAAAGCCCACCATCAGTGACACGTTTCCTCCAATAAGGCCACATCTACTCCAGCAAGGTCACACCTCCCAATCCTTCTAATCCTTTCAAATAGTTCCACCTCCTGGTAACTAAGTGTTTAGATATATGAGACTATGAGGGCTTTTCTTATTCAAACCACCATAGTGATGATTGTGAGCTACCTTGTGGGTTCTGAGAACCAAACCCAGATCCTCTGAAAGAGCAACAAATACTTTTAGATGCTGAGCTATCTCTCCAGCCCATATTCTTTCAAGTATGCCAGGCAAGCATCTGCCAACTAAGCTGTATATCTAACCATCCTGTTTTCCTTTCTATTCCTGTAATAAAATACTCTGCCAAAAATTGCTTAGGGGAAAAGGGGTTTTAAAGCTATGGTTCCAGGTTACATTATAGTCAGTCAGTTTTGGGACGTTAAAGCAGAAGGATTTGAAGCAGGTAGTCACACCCAAGAATAGAGAGAAATGAAGTAATACATATGTGCCTACTGTTCAGCTCACTTTCTCTTCTTTTATGTGATCTAGTATCTAAACCCGGAAGAGTGCCACCCAGTTTTAGGCTGCATCTTCCTGTGTCAGTTAATGAAATGAATTAATGAAAGGAATTAATGAAAGGAATTCCAAGCCAGATATGGTGGCACATGTCTTTAATCCCAGGACTCAGTAGGCAGAGGCAGGTGGATCTCTATGAATTTGGGGTTAACCCTTGTCTCCGTAATGATTTCCAAGCCAGCCAGGGCTGCGTAGTGAGATCTTGTCTTTAAAAAAAAAATCCCCAATAGACATGCTCAAAGACCAATTTGATCTAAACAGTTCTTAGCTGAGACTCTCTCCAGGTAGCAGACTGTAGGTTGTAGAAATCTGACAGTTAAAACTGATCTCTCTCTCTCTCTCTCTCTCTCTCTCTCTCTCTCTCTCTCTCTCTCTCTCCCTCTCCCTCTCCCTCTCCCTCTCCCTCTCCTTCTCTCCTCCCTCCCCTGAACCTTCCCTTCCTTTCTTTCTAAAATTGTGTCTTGCTGTACACTGAGGCTGGCCTTGAATTTGTTATGGTCTTCTTGCCTCAGCTTTCTATGAAATGCATTAGGCCTGCATCCCAAAATGTAGCTTTCTTGGTTTTCTTTCTTTTTCTTTTGGAATTTTAAATTAATATTTTTTCAAAGAATATTTTTAATCTTTTTTTATAGTCCAGTTGTTATCCCCATCCCGAGGTCTGCCCTCTGACTGTTCCACATCCCATTCCTCCTCCCCCCAATCTCCAAGAGAATGTCCCCACCCCACCCCTCACCTCCGCAGACCTCCCCATTTTCTTATTTCAGTATAAACAGTCTCTTGAGTTTTGTCTTATTCCAGTGGCGTATTAAGGAAGATGTTTTATATTGATCAGGTCATCTGTATCCACGATGTTTCTTCCATCTACCGAGTGCCTCTGCTTTTGGAGGAGCAAGGCGTGGTTAAATTTTTTCAAGAGAGATTGAACCTGCCCATCAATGATTGTTCAAGTAATTTGCTTTTCAAGTGGAAAGCCATGGCTGACAGGTATGTGAAAGGAATTCTGTAGGTTAAAAAAAAATTAACATAGATAGGATTTCTAAAACAATGGTTTTCTAATTCTTTCCAGACCCAGTCTTTATAAACGAATAGCAAATACGACTGTGGTATTAAAGATGAGCGTACTACAGCTTCTGGCTTTATGTGGGTTTGAACTGAGTTTCTCATGCTTTTGTGGCAAGTGCTTCACTGACTGAGCTATCACCCTGGCCTCTTTATGTAATCATTAATAATTCCTGGGTCTGGAGGTGGAAGTAAGACCCACTTTAAAGAATCACTTGTTTAGAATTGTGTGTGTGTATGTGGATGTATAGCTGTTGTTAGGGTATTTCTTTGTATTCTTTGAAGATTTCTGGAGCCATTGACTTTGCTATACTTAAACTCAAGCGAGTTAGAGGGATTTGGATTCTCAAAGGAATATTTTTACTTCTTGGAGTATTTTTATTTATATATTGATTTTCTTTTTATTTGCTGAATATTTCCTCCACTTTTTTTTTCTTTTTTCAGTCTTGGGGACAGAACTCAAGGCCTTGTATGTGCTGGCAAGTGCTCTGTTGCTAAGCCACATCCCTATCCTAATTCCTAGTTGTCAATGTTTCAGAGTTGTTGTTTTATTTAAGACTTGGCTAACATTAGTTAAAGAAGATCCTTTAAATGGGAAGTTTTGGCTCTGCCATTACTATTTCATCTGTCAGTGATCTACTGTTTGTTTTGGTTGGTTTGGGGATGGCCTTATGTAGCCTGGACTGGCCTTGAACTCTGTCTCTGGCTTCTGTCTCCAGGGTTCTGGGATTCTATAGGCATCCACCACCATGCCCAGCGCCCATTAAATAGTTGAATATTATAAAAAATATTATTTTAAAATTATATTCATTTATTTTGTGCATATACACTTTGTGCACATCAATTAAAAGACAACCTTTAGGGAGTTGATACTTTCCCCTTCCTCTAGATCCTTAATTGAATCAGCAAAGACAAGGTTATTTTAATAAAGTCTTTGTTGTTATTTGTTTTGTTGGTTTGTTTGTTTTTCCAGAAAGGGTTTCTCTGTGTAACCCTGACTGTCATGGAACCCACTGTAGACCAAGGTGGCCTTAACCTCAGAGATCTGCTTGCCACTGTCTCCTGAGTGCTGGTATTGGAAGTGTGTGCTGCTTTACTCAGTTTGTACGGTTCTTGGTGATTTTTTTTTTTTTCGAGACAAGGTTTCTCTGTGTAGCCCTGACTGTCCGGGAACTCACTCTGTAGACCTGGCTGGTCTCGAACTCAGAGATATGCCTGCCTCTGCCTCCCAAGTGCTGGGATTAAAGGTTTGTGCCACCACTGCCCGGCTCTTGGTGATTTTTTTAAAAGTCAGGGTCTCAAGGCCAGACTGGCATCAAACTCAGAGAGATACTCCTGCCTCCAAATGCTGGGATTATAGGCGTGAGCTTCCATGCCTGGAGAGGTTTTTTTTTTTCCCATCTCGTCTCTGAGGACTGAACCCAGAACTTCAAGTATACATCAAGCCTTAATGTATGAGCTACATTTTCAGCCTGCTGGGACCCCATTCAGTTCACCACAGTCTTCAAAGTAAATGAAGATAGCAATATCTCTATAATTTTGGCAGTATTGTTGCTTTATTGGTAACTGTAATGTATAATGGCCACCCTGTCACTGTAGCCTGTAGATTTATATAAGGAGCCAGTGAGAAGGTAATGCAGCTGCCCTCATGATGGAGGCTCACAGCTACTTAGAGGCCAGGAGACCTGGTTGAACTGGGTATGTTCCTTTCCTGGGACGCCAGGAGGATTGAGATACCACTTCCCACTCTGAGATGTGTCCATGATGGGTGGGTCTATAAAGTAGACTCTCCTTCCCATTCCCCAACAGCTCACAGTAGTATCAGAGCCTTGCCTCAGACATCTGAGATAGCTGTGTCAAGCATGTGAGGTGGACCTTTGGCTGATCCTGGAAGTGAAAGCTCACAGGGAAAGTTAACATGAAGGATGGGCTTAGGATATTAGCCAGTCAGCACAGCAGCCCTCATTCTGGTGGGTGTGGCTTGTGTACTCTTGTGTCCCATCTGTTACCATGTGACTTCCGTCATGGATGTCTAGACATGAATGAATAGAAGGAGGAGCCTATAGTTGCCTTTAGTGTGCCTTCTTTTGAGTCAGTTCCACATCCCTCCTTTTTGTGAGGAGAAGAGGTGAAGCCCAGCCAACTCTTTAGACAGAGGCAGCTGCAGTTGCTAGGGAGGTGGCCCTCACCTTGGGACTGAATATCTGCTACTGGTGGCATCTCTGCTATTTGACTTGAGATGTAATTTGCTTTCTGTTATCAGGAAGTTAATTCATGATCACCAGTATCATCATCATCATCAGCAGCAGCATCATAATTTTGTGGTACTGAGCATTGAACCCAGGGTCTCATTTATGCTAGGCAGTTGCTTTACCACTTCTGGCCACACACAGCTGTGGATTCTACAGAGCAAGATGAAACTAAGAGAGTTAAAGGTTTGAAAGCCTTCTCTCAGGTCCTGTATTTATTGACCTTCCTAGGAAGTCTTACTTTGCCTGTTATTTTTAGTGTCTTAGTTTTTTTTTCCTTCCACCCAGCCTAGTTTTTGTTACTGTGTTTTAAATTTATTTTATCTTTATTTTTCTTTTTTTGAGGCAGTGTCTCACTGTGTAGGTCTGATTAGCCTGGAACTCGCTGTGTAGACCAGAGAGGTGTTAAACTCACAGTGATCCCTGCCCGCCTTTTCTTGCAGTGTGCTACCACATCTGGCTTATGTTTTTTTTTTTTTTTTATTTTTGAGTTGTGATTTCATGTATCCTAGGCCATCCTTAAACTCACTGTGTAGCCAAGGATGAGCTTGAGGTTCGGATCATCCTGTCTTCACCTCCTGAGAGCTGGGATTGATAACAGGGTGTTATTATATTGCCCATTTTTACCTACTGCTGAGGGTCAATCATTAAACCAAGGGATTCTAGCACTCAACCAACTGAACGACATCCTGGGACCCAAGTTTGTTTTTGTGCGTATCTATGCAATTTTGTACGTGTATGGGCATGTGTGTATGTAACCTGCACATGCACATATATGTACATGCATTAGGAGGTCCAAGGTTGACACCAGATGTCTTCTTAAATATCTCCATCTTATTTATATATTCAGCTCGCTTGGCTAGTCTGCTTGTCCTGGGCAACCTATTTCTCCCCCCTTGCCCCAGGGTTATGACTGGGCCACTACACCCATCCTGCATTTACAGTAGTTCTCATAATTGCAAGTGTTTCATCCACTAAGTCCCATCCGCATCTCCCAGTCTGTCTTTGATACTATTTCTTTCCTGAACTGCCAATGGAGATATGAAAGGGTGCTACCTCCTTCTGGTAATATTTCACTTCATTGTTTGGGGCAAGAAATTATCCCAAAGCTCTTCAGCATCATCCCATACCTAAGATCTGATCATCATATTTCTCATGTTCTCTGAACAGATTTCCTGACAAAAGCAACACTGAAAATTGTGTCTGTAGTTGTGACATGTGATTATCTTTTGTAGAATGGAATTTTCTCATTAAAGTGATCTAAGTGGCTTGTAATATTTTAAATAATTCCTTTAACACCATTCTTCAGACATGTCACAAATAACCAGACTTTGGTAGGAAATGTGACAATTTTAAATGTAGACAACTTTGAATGCATTTTTTTTATACAGTGTCACCTTACAAACATACTGGCATGTTTCCTATTGACAAGTACATTGCATATTCTTACATAATGTCACTCTATAATGCATGAACAGCTCAAGAGTTTATAAGATAGCTATCTTATATCTGAGATTTATATCTGTACCTGTTTATTAGCCAACATTGAGGATTCTTGGGGTTTCCAATAAATTTTGTTTCTTAATTTGTGTGCAGTCATGAGCACACATTTGGTGCCACCATTTACATGTGGAAACAGGACAGTTGCTGGGGAGTCTCTTGCTCCACCTTCTATCTCCTCATAGGAATGCTAGGGTTACAGATGTGTGTTACCATGCCTCGTTTCCCCCCCCCCCCCACGGTTTCTGGAGATAAGAGCTCAGGTCCTCATCCTTATGTGTCAAGTGCTTCACAAACTGAACTATCTCCCTAGCTCTTCTTATGCCTTTAAAATCTGTTTGATGGCTAGACGTGTGCATGTTGGAGGAGAGATTTGAGTCAAGTACACTGAGTGTCTTGTCTCTGCCTAAGGTTCTGAAAAATACCTTGGAATAAGAGCAGTGGCTGTGTTGTTGCTTGTGATGTTTCATACTGTACATATGGACTTTGAACTTGTTTTCCCTCTCAGGTATGAAAGATTGCAGAAAATATGTTCCATAGCCCTGGTTGGTAAATACACCAAACTCAGGGACTGCTACGCCTCTGTGTTCAAAGCACTGGAACACTCAGCCTTGGCCATCAACCACAAGTTGAACCTGATGGTGAGTCCTAGCCTGTTCTTCCAGCTAGCTCATTAATTTATTTTTAGTTCTCTGTATGTGTCTCTGTGTGGGTGTATCCATGTGAGTTCAAGTGCACATGGGATGCCAGAGGCATTGGATCTCCCTGGAGCTGGAGATACAGGTGGGTGTGAGCTACCTGACATGAGTGCTAGGAACCCAACAGTAGGTGCTCTTAACTGCTGAACCATCTCTCCAGCCCTCTTCTAGATAGTTCTGTCACTCCAGTATTTTGTATTCTCAAGATTCAGGTTGGGCTGGGTTGGGGCTCAGTGCTGGACTGCTTACTTAGCATGATCAAGGCCCTGGGTTCCTTCCCCTGCACTGTCAAACAAATAACCAAACACAATTTACTCTTCTATTGCTCTGAGGAAGCACTATGGCCAAGGCAACTCTTATTTTAATTGGTGGCTTGCTTATAGTTTCAGAGGGTTGGTTCATTATCATCGTGGCTGGAGCATAGCAGTAGGCAGGCAGGTAGGCAGGCAGGCAGGCTTGGCACTGGAGAAGTAGCTGAGAGCTCACATCTTATCCACAAGTTGCAGGCAGAGAGAGGAACATTTTGAGACTTCAAAACCTACCCCCAGGGACACACCTCCTCCAATAAAATAGCATCTCTGAATCCTTCTCAAATAGTTCCATTAACTAGGGATCTAGCATTCAAACATATGCACCTGTGGGGACCATTCTCCTTCAAAGCACTACAGTTGGGGTTGTGGCTCAGTGATAGAGTGCTACTTGGCATGATCAAGGCCCTGGATTCGATCCCCAGCTCTGCAAAACAAACACAATTCATAAATCCCCAAAGAGTCAGATTGTGAGGTCCAACCCCCGTATGAAAAGTTGAATAGAAGCATTGGACAGGACTCAACATATAGTCGTAGCCATGTAAGATTTATGATACGAAGGAAAATTGGCAGATGGAAGAGTGCAATGGGATGGAGTCTGGACAAAGGCAAGCATAAGCTTCCCAGAGGCCTTCCTGAAATGGAGCCTCATGGACTCAGCTGGAAGCTCCCCAGGGGTGATCTGTGATGACATGTGTAAAGTGTGCTCTACCAGGAAGCTCAGTAGAGATTCCGTGCCCAGGTCATTGACTTTCCTTCTTTCTGTCCCTCTTTTATTTTTTTAAATATTTATTTATTATTATAAATAAGTACATTGTAGCTGTCTTCATTATGGATGGTAGTGAGCCACCATGAGGTTTCTGGGAATTGAACTCAGGACCTCTGGAAGAGCAGTCAGTACTCTTCACCTCTGAGCCATCCCTCTAGCCTTCTCTCCCTCTTCTATCGCTTTTCCCTCTCCTTCTCTCCTTATACACTTGTGGTACTAGGACTGAGCCTAGAACCTTGTACATACTAGGCAAATGCCCTATCACTAAGCTACATTTCTAACCCTCTTTTAGTTTTATATTTTGAGATAGAGCTTTGCTAAGTTGATTAGGTTGGCCTTGAATTCATTCTGGACCCTATAAGATCCTCCAGGAAGAGTGAGGCCTTGTACAAAGGCCTCCTAGCTACCATTAACAGTTTATAAATTTTCAGGGAGGGTTATGGCCTTGAGTCATGGTCTTGAAATTCTCACTGGCCTGAAACTCACTATGTAGACCTTTAATTATAACGCCCTTCTGTCTCTTCTTGAACCATAGGCATTTGGCATTTCCTTTTTTTTAGTTTTTAAAAAGGTTTTTGGAGGCTGGACATGGTAGTAAATACCTTTAATCTTAGCAATTGGCAAGCAAAGGCAGGCAGTTCTCTAGGTGTTCAAGGCCAGCCTGGTCTACAGAGTGAGTTCCAGTATAGCTAGAGCTACACAGAGAAACCCTGTTCTGAATGAACAAAACAAAGCAAAACAAAAAAGAAGCGTTTCTGGGTGCTGAATGCTGAACTCAGGGCCTTGCATAGGCTTTGCCACTGAGCTATAGCCTTAGTCCCTATACTAATCACTTCATTTTTATCTTTATTAATTCCATGTTTCTCTCTCTTCCACTTTCCTGTAGGCAGGGCCTCTACTACTAAACTATACTAGCTTTCTATGATTGAATAACTGTGTTAGATAGCTGTAGTATTTTTGAGTATTAATTTTTCTTAAATGTTCCTTTAACCTGTTGGGATTTTGATGCTGTTATTTTGCTTTTTAGTACATAGACTCCCTTGACCTGGAGCCAATCACCAAAGCCGAGGATCCCGTGAAATTCCATGAAGCTTGGCAGAAGCTGTGTTTAGCTGAGTGAGTACAGGGACTGGCAACATGAAAAGGACAATGTCATCATGCTTTCTCTGTACTTAGTCCACTATTCCAGTTGCTAGTTTTTGTACATGTGGAGTAGTTAGGAGTCCTGGTGGTCTTTACGGGTAACTACCATGTAAAGGTGACCACCATGCAGCATTCATGCCACATTGTATTCAGGCGTGCCATATGAGCTCAAGTGACTTGGGCAGTTGATGTGGTTTATTTCGAGAGTGTGGGGGACTGCATTAGAGGGAAAGAGTATTGATTTTACTGAAAGATGCAATTCATTAATTAATTTCTGAAATAGGGTCTTGTGTAGCCCAGGTTGGCCTGGAAACCGTGTAACTTACACTGACTTTGAACTCCCGATCCTCCTGTCTTCCCCCTCCTAAGTTGGAGTTTATAGATATACCTATGGGGTCCTGGGGATGGAACTGAGGGCTAGCTGCATGTTGGACAAGCACTCTACCAATTGAGATTTATCCCCAGCCCTTCTACGTGTTCTTGTTCTCCCCTTCCGCTTCTCTTTTCTTTCTGTAAATAATTGAGAGAACCCTGGGGCAGCATTGTATTTTGAGGTTACCAATGCCCTTCCTGGTACTTTCCCCTTGAACTGCTGTCTTTTAACTTAAGTCTTTGCTTTAGCAAGGACATTTTCATTCACCATGACTAAAGTGGCTGTTGACATCTTAGTTTTGATTTTTTTTAACCATTTTACCTCTTTCTGATGATGTTAGAGAGCTGAAAGTTTTTGTATAGTAGTTAGGAAAGAATTTAACTCAGGTGTGATGGAACATACCTGTAATCCCGACACTTGGGAGGTTGAGGAAGGAGGATCCAGAGTTCAAGTTCACTCTTGGCTATAGAGTGAGTTTGTGGCTAGTCTGCACTCCATAAGACCTTGTTTCAAAAAATTAACAACAAAATGGACTTTAATCATTTTTAAAAATCTTTATTCATTTTGTTTCTCTCTCTCTTTACGTTAGGCAAGGACTCTACTGCTAAGTTATACCATTACCTCAGTAGAATTATTTTATTTTATATTCTTCTATTTACTTGTTTTTGTTTTTTGAGACAATCTTATTTATAGTCTAGGCTGGTCTAAAATTCTCAATCTTTCTGCCTTAGCCTCTGGAGTGATGGGATTGCAAGTATGTATCCTCACATACAGTTCTCAGTGTATTCTTTGGTCTTGCTGTTTAGCCATGGTCTTCTAGCATCTTCAACCGCTAGAACTTGTAATCCTCCTCCTTTTACCTTCTGAGTTTTGGGTTTATATAATAGGCATGTACAGATTAACAGGCATGTACTGCCATAACTGGCACTCAGTGCATTTTTTCTTTTCTTTTTTTTAATTGAATATATTCTTCATATTCTTCACTTACATTTCAAATATTATACCCTTTCCCAGTTTCCCCCTCTCCCAGAAACCCCCCAACCTATCCTCCCTCCCCCTGCCTTCAAGAAGATGCCCCTCCCTCCAACCCATTCCCACCTACCTCCCTCTATTTCCCCGTGCTGGGGCATCTATTGAGCCTGCATAGGACCAGGGACCTCCCCTTCCACCGATGCCTGACAAGGCATTCCTCTGCCACTCTTTTGGCTGGAACCATGTGTACCCCTTGATTGATGGCTTAGTCCCTGGGAGCCCTGGGGCGTTTGCTTGGCCGACATTGTCCTTCTTCCCATGGGGCTGCAAACCCCTTCGGCTCCTCCAGTCCTCCCTCCAACTCCTCCATTGGGGACCTCACACTCAGTCCTATGGTTGGCTGCTTGCATCTGCCTCTGTATCTGTAAGGCTCTGGCAGGGCCCCTCAGGAGATAGCCATAATAGGCTCATTTCAGCAAGCATTTCTTCTCATCCATAATAGTGTTGGGTTTGGTGACTGTTTATATGATGAATCCCCAGGTAGGACAGTCTCTGGTTGGCCTTTCCTTCAGTCTCTGCCCCACACTTTGTCTCCATAATTGCTCCTGTGAATATTTTGTTTCCTTTCTCAGAAAAACCGAAGTATCCACACTTTGGTCTTCCTTCTTGAGCTTCTTGTGGTCTGTGAGTTGTATCTTGTTTATTCTGAGCTTTTTGGCTAATATCCACTTATCAGTGAGAGCATACCATGGGTATTCTTTTGTGATTGGGTTACCTCACTCAGGATGATACTTTCTAGTTCCATCCATTTGCCTAAGAATTTCATGAATTCATTGTTTTTAATAGCTGAGTAGTACTCCATTGTATATATATACCACATTTTCTGTATCCATTTCTCCGTTGAAGGAAATCTGGGTTCTTTCCAGCTTCTGGCTATAATAAATAAGGCTACTATGAACATAGTGTAACATGTGTCCTTATTACATGTTGGAGCATCTTCTGGGTATATGCCCAGGAGTGGTATAGCTGGGTCCTCAGGTAGTACTATGTCTAATTTTTTGAGGAACCGCCAAACTGATATCGAGTAGTTGTACCAGCTTGCAATCCCACCAGCAATGGAGGAGTGTTCCTCTTTCTCCACATCTTCTCCAGTATCTGCTGTCCCCTGAGTTTTTCATCTTAGCCATTCTGAGTGGTCTGAGGTAGAATCTCAGGGTTGTTTTGATTTGCATTTCCCTGATAACTAAGGATGATGAACATTTCTTTAGGTGCTTCTCAGCCATTAGATATTCTTCAGGTGAGAACTCTTTGTTTAGCTCTGTATCCCATTTTTTAATTGGGTTATTTGATTCTTTAGAGTCTAACTTCTTGAGTTCTTTGTATACATTGGATATTAGCCCTCTTTCGGATGTAGGATTGGTAAAGATCTTTTCCCAATCTGTTGGTTGCTGTTTTGTCCTATTGACAGTGTCCTTTGCCTTACAGAAGCTTTGCAGTTTTATGAGGTCCCATTTGTTGATTCTTGTTCTTAGAGCATAAGCCATTGGTATTCTATTCAGGAAATTTTCCCCTGTGCCCTTGTGTTCAAGGCTCTTCCCCAGTTTCTCTTCTATAAGTTTCAGTGTATCTGGTTTTATGTGTAGGTCCAGGATCCGCTTGGATGTGACCTTTGTACAAGGAGATAAGAATGGGTTGATTTGCATTTTTCTACATGCTGACCTCCAGCTGATCCAGCACCATTTGTTAAAAATGCTGTCTTTTTTACACTGGATGTTTTTAGCTCCTTTGTCAAATATCAAGTGACCATAGGTGTGTGAGTTCATTTCTATTCCATTGATCTTCCTGCCTGTCTCCGTACCAATACCATATAGTTTTTATCACTATTGCTCTGTAGTAGAGCTTGAGGTCAGGGATGGTGATTCCCCAAGTTCTTTTGTTGTGGAGAATAGTTTTCACTATCCTGGGTTTTTTGTTATTCCAAATGAATTTGCAGGTTGCCCTTTCTAGCTCTATGAAGAATTGATTAGGAATTTTGATGGGGATTGCATTGAATCTGTAGATTGCTTTTGGCAAGACTGCCATTTTTACTATATTAATCCTGCCAATCCATGAATGTGGGAGATCTTTCCATCATCTGAGATCTTCTTTGATTTCTTTCTTTAGAAGCTTGAAGTTCTTGTCATACAGATCTTTCACTTGCTTGGTTAGAGTCACCCCAAGGTATGTAATATTGTTTGTGACTATTGTGAAGGGTGTTATTTCCCTAATTTCCTTCTCAGCTTGTTTATCCCTTGAGTAGAGGAAGGCTACTGATTTGTTTGAGTTAATTTTATATCCAGCCACTTTGCCGAAGTTGTTTATCAGCTTTAGGAGTTCTCTGGTGGAATTTTTGGGATCACTTAAGTATATGATCATATCATGTGCAAATAGTGATATTTTGACTTCTTCCTTTCCAATTTGTATACCTTTGACCTTTTTTGTTGTGTAATTGCTCTAGCTTGAACTTCAAGTACTATATTGAATAGATAGGGATAGAATGGGCAGCCTTGTCTGGTCCCCAATTTTAGTGGGATTGCTTCATGGATTTCCATATATTGAACCATCTCTGCATCCCTGGGATGAAGCCTACTTGATCATGGTGAATGATCATTTTTTTTGTATTCTTGGATTTGGTTGGCAAGAATTTTATTGAGTATTTTTGCATCAGTGTTCATAAGGGAAACTGGTCTGAAGTTCTCTTTCCTTGTTTGGTCTTTGTTTGCTTTAGGTATAAGCGCTATTGTGACTTCATAGAAGGAATTAGGTAGTGTTCCTTGTGTTTCTATTTTGTGGAATAGTTTGAAGAATATTGGTATTAGGTCTTCTTTGAAGATCTGGTAGAATTCCCTACTAAACCCATCTCGTTGTGGGCTTTTTTTTGGTTCTGAGACTGTTAATAACTGCTTCTACTTCCTCAGGACTTATGGGACTATTGAGATGGTTTATCTGATCCTGTTTTAACATTAGCACCTGTTATATGTCTAGAAAATTCTTCATTTTGTCCAGATTTTACAATTTTGTTGAGTATAAGTTTTTGTAGTAGGATCTGATGAATTTTTGAATTTCCACAGTTTCTGTTGTTATGTCTCCCTTTTCATTTCTGAATTTATTAATTCGGGTAGTGCCTCTGTGCCCTCTGGTTATTCTGACTAAGGGTTTATATATCTTGTTGATTTTCTTAAAGAACCAGCTCCTGGTTTTGTTCATTCTTTGTTTAGTTCTTTTTGTTTCTATTTGGTTGATTTCAACCCTGAGTTTGATAATTTTCTGCTGTCTACTCTTCTTGGGTATATTTGCTTCTTTTTGTTCTAGAGCTTTCAGGTGTGTTGTCAAGCTGTTAGTGTAAGCTCTCTCCATTTTCGTTTTGGAGGGACTTAGCGCTGTGAGTTTTCCTCTTAGTACTGCTTTCATTGTGTCCCATAAGTTTTGGTATGATGTTATCTTCATTTTCATTAAATTCTAAAAAAGTCTTTAATTTCTTTATTTCTTCCTTGACCAAGTTATCATTGAGTAGAGCATTGTTCAGCATCCATGTGTATGTGTGTTTTCTGTCGTTTTTGTTTGAATTTAAGACCAGCCTTGGACCATGGTGATCTGATAGGGTGCATCGAATTATCTCAGTATTCCTGTATCTGTTGAGGCCTGTTTTGTGACCAATTGTATGGTCAATTTTAGAGAAGGTACCATGAGGTAAGAAGAAGGTATATTCTTTTGCTTTAGGATGGAATGTTCTATAAATATCTGTTAGATCCATTTGGTTCATAACCTCTGTTAGTTTCACTGTGTCTCTGTTTAGTTTCTGTTTCCATGATTTGTCCATTGCTGAGAATGGGGTGTTGAAGTCTCCCACTATTATTGTGTGGGGTGCAATGTGTGCTTTGAGCTTTAGTAAAGTTTCTTTTATGAGTGTGGGTGCCCTTGCATTTGGAACATAGATGTTCAG